>OZ025210.1:15589331-15621831 GCA_964019055.1 Anthopleura xanthogrammica
TTAGTGATCTATGGCCATTTTATTTCTGAAAATTTCTCAAAAGTAAAAGTTCATTTTTGCGTCCGTTGAATTGGGTATTATTAACAAAAGTATGTCGAAGCATACGTGTATAAATACTTTTTTCCTGATGTACATAATGTGTAATTCTTGCCATTTTATTTTATTTTGTTTTATACTCTTTTTTAGTATTTTCTTTCTTTTTTTTTTTTTTTTTTTTTGCTTCATTTTTATGGTTTTTAAAAAAATGTTTTTGAAGGTTTTTTCTAATATTTTCTTTTTGATTTTTAATTTTGAGTAAATAAACTGGTTTGCTGTTGGCAATAATTGTAGCTATTGCAGTATCTTTTCTTTTTCTTCATGCAGTATTCTAGGAGGGCCGAACTTCATACTTTTCACTGATTTTTGTCAACAGATGCGTTGTCATGGAAAACTGTCCCGTCAGGTCCAATCAGTATATTGCTAGGTTCCAATCTTACTCTTGAGTGGGATTACAAACTTGACGATGGTGAAACAACAGAAGGTTTTTTCCAGGTCATCTGGTCTCGTTTAGAGCAATCAGGTTGGAATAACGTGGCTGTGAAGTCTTCCATGTCGGGGATCAGCATACTGAGGGATCATGATTACATCAAGGTTGATCCTGATGCTAATGCAACATTTATCGTACTGAACGTACGAGAGACTGACCATACTACATTTAGATGCTCAATTGAAAGCAAGATGAGCTTGACACCAACTACTGTTGATATCAACGTACTAGGTAAAATACATTTGGTGCATTTTTATGCGGTTTTTTTTTTTTTTTTTTTGTGTGTGTGTATGTTTTAACTTTATTTCATTTTACTTTATTTTAATTTTACGGTATTCGAATACCTTCACAGGAAAGCTAACTCAGTCTCATTTATATTAGTACAGCGAAAGCTTAAGTAAAATTTAGAATTAACAAGCAATATATTGATCATTATCATTCTGTTGTTGTTCTACGTTGTACGCTGAATTGTTGTTGCTGTTTTTTTTAACCAAAAGCATCTTATTATTTTGTTGTTGTTGTTTTACATTGTATGATGCATTGTTTTTTTAACCAAATGCATTGATTGTAATTGTTATTTTATTCCAGTTCCAGCCAAAGTTATTTGGATATCTGATAACGAGTCCTTCATCGAAGGAAATAGTGTCACATTAGCTTGTAAAGTCAAAGGCAACCCTGTTCCTTACGTATCCTGGGTATCACCCAATGGAAGTATTTTACAAAATCAGACCAACAGTGGGAACAATACATATAGTATACCACATATGTATGATTGGCATGTTGGAGCTTATCGATGTATGGTGCAGAATGTACATGGTGTTGATGACAGTGTTACCTACATCTATTGTAAGTTCATTTTCCTACATGAATTAAAGTTAGCCATTGTTTTTAATCAAGACTACCATATTATTGATGAATCAAAATATATCCAGGCAAATATACAGCTAAATAAATACCCATAACCTTCCTTTTGGGATCCCATCTGCTTCGTTTGGTTCTTCATTTGAGTGATTGGTCCATTTCTTTTTTTCAATTTTTTTTTTTTTTTGTTTTCTGATATTTTTTGTGTGTTTTGTCCTCGTTGTCTATTTTCCTTCTTTTTATCTACATTGGTATCTGCATATTTGCTTTGCTTTGCTTTGCTTTGCTTTGCTTTGCTTTGCTTTGCTTTGCTTTGCTTTGCTTTGCTTTGCTTTGCTTTGCTTTGCTTTGCTTTGCTTTGCTTTGCTTTGCTTTGCTTTGCTTTGCTTTGCTTTGCTTTGCTTTGCTTTGCTTTGCTTTGCTTTGCTTTGCTTTGCTTTGCTTTGCTTTGCTTTGCTTTGCTTTGCTTTGCTTTGCTTTGCTTTCGTTATTCTTAATGCGTGCTAAGATGTTTCTCAAACACTTGTTTTTATATTAGTACCACCAAAAGTCAGTACGATTCGTCCACAATCGTTGACCATGAATGAGAGTGACACTGTTACGATATTTTGCAATGCCACTGGTCTGCCACAGCCCTCAATAACTTGGACTAAGGCCAGCAGAAGAGAAGAGGTTCTTGGTACAGCAGAGACTCTAACTATCCCAAACATAAGTCGTAACCAGACTGGTGTTTATATCTGCACTGCCAGTAATGGTGTATTAGGTTCTGATTCCGCTAATTCTTCCGTAAACGTGCAATGTAAGTAGTTTAGCATATATATATATTTTTGATAATGAGCTATTACAACGGAGTTTGTTTATCAAATGACTAGGGTGTAAACAACACCTAACGCAAGGGTGGATCCAGGGGAGGGTGTGTAGGGGGTGCGCTGTAGGGTCTGTAGAGAACTTTGTCCCCTTATTTTGAAGATACCCAATACGAAGTAATGTTTTCTTTCTTTGACTCTGAGGGTTGCATCCATCCCTGAACAAAATCCTGAATCCGCCTCTGTTCCGAATGGTGACCCAAATTAGAATTTTGTCAGCGATATGCTTTGTTGTCGGCAAACAAACTCGCTACCAGGAATAGACGTAACAAAGCCTTACCTCATTATTTTTGATATCATGAATGCAGTAAGGCCTCTTCATGGATGTCTACCAATTATAACGCAATTGCCATGGTTTTGTATTTAGTTCGACCAAGCATCATCTACACATCACCAAGTCGATCAATAACAGAAAATGAGACCTTAACAATATTCTGTAACGCAACTGGGAATCCTTCACCTCCTATCCAGTGGTTCAAGGTAAACAGCACCGAAAGTGTGTTTCCCATTGCCAATCAACTGAGTATAGCACGTATCAAGGCAGATGACAAAGGAATATACAAGTGCGTTGCAGACAATGGTATTGGTCGACCAGCGGTGGCGTTCATCGAGATAGATGTATTAGGTAAGATACGGTAAAGCCATAGTTCAATTGATTGCAGTTCAGTTGGTTTTATTTTTATCATCAACTTCCAACCCATGTATAGGGAACCTAATAACGTTATTGTCATTGTCATTTTTCACCCCTTTGACCACAACTACCACTGCCATCATCAAATAAAAACCACAATGTTTTAAAGCATTATCGTCAAGTAAGGAGTCAATTGAAATTCGATTTGCAAGTTCAGATGCCCTGACTTATGCATTATACAGTCCAGAGGTTGTTCTAGGGGTTTAGGCTATGACTTTGAAATTCGAAGTTTTATTGATGGCCATCAACATCTTGGCAAGAAGCAGTGTTTGTAACAGCTATATTTAATAAAATTATTTGCTGTAAAATAATCCATGATTCATATTTTTGACACAGTTTCTCCTACCATCGACGTAATATCCCCAAAGGCTCAAACAGTCATCGAATTATCGTCAGCAACAATATTCTGCAATGCCACAGGGAACCCAGAACCTAACATTACCTGGACAAAGGACGAGGACAGTAGCCTAATCCTCCCTAGCGGAAATACCCTCATATTATCCAAGATAAATCGAAATGACACGGGTACATACAGGTGTACAGCTGACAACGGAGTCATCAAAGCCGCACAAGGAGTTGCAACTATAAATGTACATTGTAAGTAAACATCATGGGTGAATCTTTGAAATAAAAGCTTAAGCCAACTGCCGGACAGCTCTTCGAGACAAAAGATCAAGGCTATCTATTCAATATTCCTTGAATCTTTCAATCAAAAAAAGAAAACCAAAACAAAGACCAAAGCAACGACAAAACAAGTAAAGATTTATGCTTTTGGTTCCATTTTTTTCTCTAACGATATATTTATTTTAGTACAGCTTATGAAAATCAAATACTATTTATTAGTCCTGCAGTTGGTTTAATTTTGCTTTAGTCCTGAATGGCATTTCCAAACTCACACATAGAGTCGTGCTGAATTATGTTTGTTGCGAAAAATCAAAACAATAATTCGCGGTATTTCATGGTTTTTTTTATTTTAAAATTTTCTTATAGCAATCAAACTATCATATACCAAAAAAAAAAAAAAAAACTAAATGAAAACAAATGAGAATGGAAAAACAACAAATTGGACTTAATAGTAACAACTGCGAGACTAACGGAGTAAATGGGATGATCTGTCTTAATAGAACAAACCGATGTGTCACGACATATGATAAGACATATTTGTTTATAATGCCCACGCCCAAAGGGTTCACCGTCACAATTCCTAGATCCATAGCAGGAGGAAAATTTCAAATATTTATGTTTCCAGATTCACCCCTAATCATAAGAGCTCCAAAAGACCAGTTTCTTAACGAGTCAAATCCATTGATACTCTTTTGCAATGCAACTGGTAAACCAACACCCAATATAACTTGGGAGAAAATTGGTGGAAGTGGACGAGTGTTTGAACCAAGTCAAATGCTCTTCATTAATCAGACCTCAAAGATGGATGAAGGAACATATAGATGTATTGCTGATAATGGTATTGGATCTACTGTTAATAGGACCGTATACGTTGGAATCAATGGTAGGTTAACATTGAAGTAGGGGTCGTATATGATTTTTGACCTGTTTTGTGCATGCACTTAAAGATTGCATAATAAAAAGGGCGTTTTAATATATGACGTAAAAAATCCGAAACGTTACGAACTTTATGAAATGATACATATTATAATTGTTAGCAACCTTAAGCACTTTTTTGATCCATTAGTGTTGATTGCTTGTGACTTCAAAAACAAAAGAATATTTTACTGCTGGAACAGTTAAACATCGCATTTTTCATATCAAACCTTTTATTATTTTCTTTCTTTCTTTTTTCTTTTTTCTTTCTTTTTTCTTTCTTCCTTATATTTTTTAAATCTTTCTCCCCAATTATTTATCTTGCAGTGTATATAAAATAACTGATTGCTTAAGAGCACCCTTTTTCTTGCAGTATTCCTTCCACCAGTATTCAATCATACCCAACCAAATGTAACTATAAAAGAATCCAGCTCAGTGATGCTACATTGTAATGCAACTGGAAACCCTTCACCAACATTACATTGGTCATATATCAAACAAGGACTCAAAACGAAAATTTCTATTGGGGAAAGCTTGCTTCTAAACAATATGCAAAGGAACGAAAGTGGAATATATCGTTGCATTGCCAACAATGGAGTAGGCAATAAAGCCATTTCTGATGCTTTTGTCGATGTTCAATGTAAGTGCATTTTTTTCATACCACTTGCCTTTCATTTGAAAACTGAGAAATTCTCTGAACATTTTTACACAACGTTTTACTTATTTAAAGTGAATATTTTACGACTTGTTTTCAACAGATGCTCCAGAAATTTTGAACATAATATTTCATGTAACAGTAAATGAAGATGACGTATTCACAGTTAAATGCAATACCACAGGAAACCCATCACCTCATGTTAAGTGGCAAAAAGTGGGAGCAAACCAAACATATATCATGCATGACCAAGAGGTTCTTAACTTTACAATCGTTACTAAACAGCAAGCGGGGACTTACTTATGTGAAGCTGAGAATAGTTTGGGTACAGCTTCGACATCTATTGAACTAACAGTACAGTGTAAGTGAGGATTTGTAAAGTTAAACATAAAACTTAGAAAACATAAGGTTTTGATAAAGAAATGAAGCCATATTCTGGCAGTTCGTGGATTTGGATCTTTTGATATCATGATTCAATCTATATGTGTATCTTGTACTTCAGATAAGCCCACTAGTACCATCTTGACGAGCAATTCTTCCAACAACACTGCTGAATTTGGAAGCACTATTTTCCTCAATTGCACGACAGATGCTGTTCCTAAGGCCCTTTTATTCAAGGTGTTTAACAATGGTATACTAAAGGAAGAAAATAATAATGGGGTCTTTGTTCTATCACACGTGAATCGATCTAATGAAGGAAGAATCCAATGTTTGCCGTATAATGTTCTTGGTGCTGGAGAACCAGCAGAGATGAACTTAACAGTGCGGTTTCAAGGTAGCTTTGCTTGCTTGTTAACTTTTCTTCTAATAATTTCCTGGCCTTGGCACTTCGTAAACAATGCTTGCTTCTCCTGACCATAATACACAATGATCCCCCCCCCCCCCCCTGCAGTTAACTCATAATGGCAGCTGCATTGGAAATGAAATGCTGAAATGCTCTTAGTTTGAGGGAATTTTTTCCCATATCAGATCACGTGCCATTCCCTAGATAACTATTTCTTTGTTTAGCGGTTGCCGTTATACGAACACATAAAAATGGATACAACTCAAGCAAAGAATCTTATTCCCAAGTTAAGAGAATGACAAGTGATCTGAAATGGGAAACGCCCAACGTAAAGATGTCTATTCCTACTTAGAAAAAACCTACTAATGGTCTATCACCAATCGAACCCTGTGATTGGCTGAGCTACTAGGGGTCTATTAGTGATAGACCTCTAGTAGCGAAAAGCGCCGGTTTTGAAAACCAAAAAATATATATTTAAAGCAAAATCCAAAACTTTTTGCATCCTTTTATTGGACCGATTAGTAGGTTTTTACTAAAACAATTAGACCTCTCGCCCTTATGGCCTACGAGTCAATAGCCCATTCGGCCTTCGGCCTCATGGGCTATTGACTCGTAGACCATTCGGACTCGAGGACTAATTGTTAATTAGCCACAGAATCGATATACTTCTCTCATGGCTTTTCCTCTGATTATATGCATGTTCCCTTCCTAGTTCAAGTGTGAATAATAATAATAGTAATAATAATAATAATACTAATTATAACTTTATTTGACAAAGAATTCACAAAGATTAAAACTTATTTACACTGAAGCTAGATGTGTATAAAACAAATAATAATAAATATCTTAAGAAAATTAAACATACTATGAATGGTCTGCTACTTTTGGAGTTTGGGTTATTTATAAACTGCCGAACCCTGTAAAAATTATACTTAGAATTCTAACGTTTTATTTGTTTGCTTATTGCTTGTAGTTGCACCAGTGATAAATTCCCATTCAGATAACCAAGTTACTACCGAAGGACACGGTTTTAATCTTTATTGCAACGCCACTGGGTTTCCACCGCCATCAACTACCTGGTTGTATCATCAATCCAAACTTAATAAAACAATAAGGTCAAATACGAGTATTTTGATAGTAAGAAAGGCAAAAAGAGAAGACAACGGAACATACATATGCCAGGCTACAAATGGGGTTGGTTCTGCAGCAATTGCTATAGTTAATGTCAGTGTACAATGTAAGTTGTTAAATGTGATCTAGGTTGCTCATAATGTTAAATTGTAGCTCGAAATCCACATACAAATAAATGAATTAAAATTGTTGCAATACTGCATTGCAGTAATGCAATGTTTCGAAATAAATTGTATTGTCAAATGTTTCTTTACTCTACACAAGCGCGCTGGTATTATTTATTGGTCTTTTAAGGTTGCACTAACATAACCAATGTTGCGCAAACGTGTAAAGAGTTAGAAATGCCATTCAAGCATCTTGTGTAAAAGTAATAAAAATGATGATGTTACCAAACCTATTATTATTAATTATAACAGATAAACCAGAAATGCCTTCGCCATTAAAACGTTCGACTAGTTCTTGGAAAGGAAGGCAAGCTGTGCTGGCATGCGAGGCCAATGGAAATCCAGTGCCAACCATCACGTGGTCTAGACCTGGCTCAGTGAAAAACACTGTTATAGATGAAAGGACAGTGAAAAGCAACCTGGGTGTAACGTTGAGCAGTTCTTCTTCATTTGGTACTTATTTCTGCAATGCTCAAAATTCTGTTGGATCGATGGCTAGTGAAATAAATGTTATTGAACTAGGTAAGTAAAATAAGCAACTAACCAACTTACGAACCTTGATCATAATCTCTAATAGCTGCGAAATTCACCTACCAACATCAAATAAATCAAATATTTTACAATTGTAACATGGGTACAGCATTTTGTAAATCTGCATGACAATTATGTAAGTGTTTGCAAAAAATATTGCTATCTTTTCTTAAGCTGTACCAGAGTCACCATTTATTGAACGGATTGAACCAGGGAATGAAACAATAACGATAATCTGGAACAGCCCAGCAAGTGATGGTGGAACACCAGTGACATCTTATGTTGCTGAAGTAAAGAGAGAAGGAGACGAAAATTGGGCTACTTGCACCACACAAGGCGAGCTTTCTTGCTCTATTCCTGGGGTCAAAATAGCTGCTGGATACACTGTAAGGGTAGCAGCCCGAAATATTGTTAGCAAAGGAACGCCAACTGAAGGTAGATCATGATTTAATGAGCGCATTCTTTGCATCTTTCTGATAAAACTGCATATAGAAGCACCCGCCGTAAAGGAAAGTGATTCTCACATTTCTCTATCAGCTTTGGGTGCTTGCTAAGTCTTGTGCTACTGAATGGCTCGAAAAAGTACTTTATTATTGGTATTCAAAATGATGCACGTGGACGGTGCGGTGGATGGCCTCGTGCTTCTACTAACACTTCTCACTTCTGCCAATATGCCAGCCATCAGAACGCGAGACTTATTAATTATAATATGTATTCTATAATAGCAATGGATTTTAGCGCAATTTTTTTTCTTTGAACAACAACAAAATCGTACTTGCCCCAATGGTATGTATTGATCGGTTTAGAATTTCATGTGGAAGCATGTGTGTGTGGAAGCTTTTTGATATGCATGATTGTTGTATAGACGTGTATATCGTTACTTATTTTCTTTTTATATATCTAGTCAAAGTTGCTGTAACTGAGCATGATATCCGCCTTCTTGACGAGCCTTGGTCAAGTGTATTGTATACTACAACCAGTACCAATTTCACAAGACTATCGAGTAGGTTTGAAAAAGAGGTAAATAAAGAATTTGCGTCTTTCAGTAAAATATACACGACACCTGATTTTGATCATTGTAATTATGATTATTAATTATTGTTGTTATTATTTATTGATAATTTTTTTTGGTTTGTATCTTTGCTTGCTTGTTTAATCGGGGCCGATTTTTTTTTTTAGGTTTCATTGAATTTTTGCTGTCCTTTTTTAATTTATTATCACTATATTTTTGCATGTTGCAGGTATGGAATTCGTATGCAAACGTTGATTACGTGAAAGGCATCAAAGTGATTAACTTCAGGTACCTGCCTACCCCTTATTGTAAATGATGCAGTCAATTAGTTTTGTATATCGTATATCTAGACACTTTGTACAATTATGTGATGGCAGCCATAACAGGAGGCAGGGTATTCGAATCTAATTTTCCAGTTTTGCAGGGAAGAAGAAGTTCGTATTGTCAGGCCTTTTGTCATGGCTGTCATCACGTGATGGTCAAATGCCTGTTTAGATGATTTTGGCTTTCCGTTTCAGACCTGGTAGCGTAATCACAAAATTCCGCCTCGCCTGCTTGACAAACATCTCGGACCATTTGGAACCGCTGAAAGCAGCATTGGATGATGGATATCTTGGTCAGATGAGGGCAGAATTCTATTTTCAAAAGCCAGGTATATTTCATTTATAGAGTCTTGAATTTAAAGTGACATTTTTATGTGCTTAAGGATTCTTGTTGTTGTTGTTGTTGTTGTTGTTGTTTAAGTTCAGTTGTTCTTGTTGTCACTCTTCCTATCTCTCTTAGTTTGTTTTCGTTGTTGTTGTTTCCCCAGAAAGATTGGATCAAATAATAAAGTACTTTTTGGTTGTTGTAATTTGTGGTTTGTTTATTTGTTTGCTTGGTGCTTATTATTTGATTTTTTTTCGGGAACAATATTTTCCAGGAACAGCAGGTGCAAGGTCCTCTATACCTGATGATGTGATAGGTGGTATATCTTCATTCATCATCCTTCTTATCATCATTTTGATAATATTATTCATCTGGTATCGATACCGTAGGACTAAGAAAGGTAAACATATTTACCGTCCTTCAAAAGTTATGTTTCAACTGCTATTCCTTACTATATATGTCGATTTACATTCTATTGTTTCACTGGAGCCAACGTAATTCCAAAGCAATCTCGCCACTTTTAAAAATTAAACTGAGGACAGTACTTTAGCAATTAGTTTAATGAAAAGCTAATTGCTAAAGCTAATTATATGTTCTCCATAGCTTTATTTACTTACTACACTTACTAGCAAAGCACCATGAGGTGATTCTTAAAAACACTTGCACTTCTTTTTGCAGTAACCTTGACAAGGAAAAAGGAACACAATGATGTTGAGAGGTGAATTATGATGTCTGATATCTGGTACAAGCACGACAAATTGTTTGATATTAATTTCGATTATTATATTCTCATTTATTTCAAGCGAGAAGAATGAAGGCGGTGCAGCGAATGAAGACGAAAGCTCTGGAAAGAATGAGAACACTGCTAATGAGGTAAAGTATTTGAATAAATACAAGCACGAAGTGCCTGATTTGTTTCTTTGATAAAAATCAAAGAAGTTTATAATAATGCCATATTTTCCTTTCAATCATTTATTCATTCATCCATCCATCCATCCTTCCATTCATTCATTACTCCATTTGCATTAATTCATTAATTCAATCATTCATTCATTCCTTTTTTTTGTTTTGTTTATTTGCTTATTCAATTATCTACCCACTTATTCGAACATTCTTAAATAAAATATTTTAGTCACTGTATAAAACGCATTTATTTATTTATTTATTTTTTAATTTCTTTGTTTCTTTCTTTCTTGCTTACCTACTTCTTTCTTTTTCACTGATCTTTTGTTGTTCCAATTAAGGACGAAGGAATCGAGATGGACATATGGTCAGAAGATTTGGATGGTAAAGTATCTCGGCTTTCAGCCAACAGTGGCATAAACTCCCCAAGACCACCACGACCCCACACACCCCTGACAAAAAATCGAGTACATCCTGCCACCCCTGAAATGCTGCAAGACGACAACTCACGTCGTGAAGGAGTTTACACCACTCAACCTGCCACAGGGATCCCAACAGAATATGCTCATGTGCTTAAGAGGAGTGGAACCCGAGATCGATTGTATGCAGAACTTGCATGGCTTGAGAAAACGGGAAGACCAAAACGCAGGACGCGACTACCAAGCATCTCAGGTAGCTCCGCCATTCAGCACCGGAAGTACAGTATTCTTGAGATTCTTCAAAGGCAGCAGCAAGAAGTGGCTTACTCAGAAGAAGCAAACGACAATAGCCCTGAAGAAGACAATGAATAATCACCGTTTCTTCTTTGCATTAATTACGCCTCAGAAAGTGGATAAATATATTCTAAACCCCACCCACTCCTATCGTCTATACTCCCAAGGCGAGTAATTTTGATTGGCTAAATAAAAAGTGGTTGATTTCACAAAGTTATGCGGATAAAGAAAAAAATTGTACATTATTCCTAACACCTTGCACGGCATAAAAGTGTGAAATATTGTCATATGTATTATTTTTTAATGTTATATTTATCTTTTGTGCGAGAAACTAAAACAAACTTTTAAAATGTTGTAAATAAATACATTTAAGAACAGCGTGCCGTATATGTATTTTTTTATTTTTCTTGTAAAAAAATTGATGTTCATTTCGTTGGCTATTTAAGACAAGAGCTCATAGTGGAAAATACATGACTAATAATGCGATCATTGAATATTTTTTTATTATTTTATTAAAAATATTTCTTTATTTCTTATTCAAATGATCATCCTATTACATTTGAAAAAAAAATCATCTTCAACGTTGTTCGCATTTTCGTTAGCTCCCCTCCCCAAACAAAAATTGATCTGTTGGTATGATAAGAATTGTTCGTAGTGCTCTAACCCGGTAAAAATATGGGCGTGATCCAGTGTTTTATAATTACTGGCATGATCACAGACATGAATCGATCACGGTATGATCACGGGTATATAAATCACAATCTAATGACCCTGCATGGGGTGCGCACGCTAAAAATCACGGTGTGATTATGGTCCAACGACTGTGCGGTGATCATGGGTACGAATCACGGTGTTATCAGGGTCCAATGATCGTGGGGTGATCACGGTTAAAAATCACGGTGAGATCATGGTCCAATGACTGTGCGGTGATCATGGGTACGAATCACGGTGTTATCAGGGTCCAATCAATGGCTGTAGGGTGTTCACGGGTAAAAATCACGGTGTTGTCATGGAGGCGAGGATTGAGCAATTTGAGCGTGATCACGGTGTAATCATAGTTCTGGTTTGCACCATGGACTTGATTAGAAGTTGTGTGTTCTTTAATATTTTTTTTCTTGAAGAAACACATAACAAGTTAAGAAAGATGCAAATTATTGATCCATGTGCACTTCTCCGAACGGCAACAGAATTAAGCACCAAGAAAATAGCATAATCAACTATACAGCATAAACAATAATTGAGATAAACCTAGGGTATAATTGCAAGATGCTTCTAAGTAAGCCGAACAAAAGTATTATTATAAAATGACATAGACTTATCTCCAACTATATATAATTTCAAAGAGAGAAGGAAAGAGTGACAGATAAATGAAAGTAGGCTGGTTCTTAATTATTTTTTTAAGGATGTTAATGGCTAACTTATGTGTGTCATGTCAAGTTAAATCAAAGAAATAATTCAACTAATGCTTAATATTTGATTAAAATCGAAAACGCTATGAAGTGGTTGGAGTTACCCCTAAGGTTAAGTATTTAAGAGGGGCTCTCCCTTAAAATCGCCTATACCTATGCAAGATAGAAAAATCGAAAATGTTCAAACTCTGTCATATTAAAGGTCTTCGAAAGCTAGTTCTAAAAATCTAATTCTCAGTTGATTCCGATCTTTCTTTATTTTTTTACGGCATTTTTTCTATTTATGCCCCGGACACCCAGGAAAACGACTTCAAATTAAGGGATATTTCGACGGCTCGCATGGAAATATAAAAGCATGATTTATAAAACTGAGGACATAGCTAAAAAGAACTGTCTTTGGCCTATCATTTACCGTTCTTAGATCCAAAATAGGTTAAAACCAAAATATTTGCACGATTTATCATCATCACCTGTGTTGACGGTATTTAGTCACGCAAAAATATAGGCAAGTTTCAGAAGTCAAAATTGCAACTTGGTACATGGCTTTGACATGAATAACTCCACTCTGAAGATCAAACATCATCTAGTCTGTGATTTTCTAAAATAAAATTTTTGGGTAAATAAAAAGACGATTTTTGGGAGACCCAAACGTGCAAGGTATTTTCAGCAAAATTCCTGCCCTCTTGACCCCGGCTTGTGTAACGTCAGTCGTAAACAAGACTCCTATATTTCGATTTGCATGGGTTAAGCTTGCCGTAATTATCAAATTGTGGTTTTTCAAGAAAGATAAGAGCTATAGAAGCGTACAAACTTGACCATTTGTACAGTTTTACTTGGCAATGTAAAGATTTTAGAAGTTTATATTGCAAGAATCGCAGTTGCCGAAGTTAAATTAACCTGAATTTTTTTTGTGATCGAACATACAATTTCTATTAGCTTTGCTAAATACAGAAAATAGCAATAACCAAACTACAAAAGGCTGATTGTCTTCAGTAGTCTTAAAATTACCTCACCTTACAGCCCCAAAGAAATAACAATCGATCAATTCACCATCCCAGTGATAAACAACCTTCTACCCGGGACCGGCGGTAATCAATTCAACACAGGAAACCCAACCAGTATCAGGTTGTCAGTTTTCGAACAGCAAAATATACATCGAATTATTGACATTCAATGACCAAGTCCGTAAACTTCGGCAAACTAAGTAGGAGCTGTTAATAAGAACCTCAATCACATGGTGAATCACTGTCTATTTAATTTGTGTAAACATGTGGAGAGAAACCCTGGTCCTGTTATATATTGATCCTACTAAAATCAAATCCTGCCTGTCCAGTCAAGACAATGTTACACTATTGGGGTTAAATTTGACCGTGCCCCCTTCAATGAAAGCAATTTTTAGGACCCCCCTACACTTTAACTGAAAATATTTAAATGTAAATATATATTCATTTATCATTTATTTCAAGCCCCCCTTTCCAGGGTCACTAAAATTTCAATTTTTTTTTTCTTGCCAATCCCTTATCTGAGTCGGACAATTCGAAGATTCTTTTTACTTGTAAGCAACCCATGCAGTGAACGCCTAATGGCCAGGGCGTCTTGAAAACTGACGTCTCGCGAGATAAAAATTGTTAAACTTCTTTAGTTTTTCTAATTCTTAGTTTTTTATTTCGGTTGGCTATTTTTTGGTTAATGATGTTCTGAAAACGGGTTTTGGGCCCCCAGGGCAAAACCCTGCCTCGCCCCTGGTCTGGAACTGTAATGTTTAAGGAAAGAGTTGTGATAAAAAGTTAAATTTTACACCGTAAAAAATAAGAGAGATCACTTACTGACGTTTCGGACGATATTCCATGGGGGAGAATGGCTGGTCATATTGACGTGTTAATGTAATTACTGCGCTTCGCTGACTATCTTACTGCGCGGCAAGTTTGAAATTCTGACACACAATTAGAAAGAAAATGGTCGAATTAAGCAAAGTTCTGACCAATTTGTTGCTACTAACTCCTCTGTATTTACCTAAATCGGCCCGCTACCAGGGGGCTTTGGTAGATGGAATGTTTATCTATACGAAGATACCTTTTGTTTTCATCAGTGTTGTAAAGTTATGCGGGCAAAAAGCAGTAAACTTGGGCAATATTTTGACTATTTTTGTATGTGAAAGCGCCATTAGTAATGTTTTTAAGCATTTTTCTACAAAAACTTGAATGGCAAAAATACCACTACCAGGGGCAAATGATTAACCAAGACATGAATTCAGTCTTAAGCGAAAAAGATTTCCGTTAACATTCGTTCGACCGCGGGCATTTACTGGTAAAGTAAGTAATGAGTAGGATTCTCATTAACATTCAACTTTCAAGGCTTCAAACTCATTAAGATGCGAAATTCAAACTTCCTGCACATGTCTTAGCTCCGCCTCCTCATCTCCATAGGGAATAGGAACGAGACTTAGCTCCGCCTCTTAACTGCTGAAAATTACGTAGATCAATAGTCATTCCTACCCATAGTATTATTTTAGTTGATGAGTCATGCAGAAACAACGATATGTCTCAACGTAATATTTCAAAACAACTTTGTGTTGTAAGCGAGCGTAGTGTTGAAGCATTCTGTTTGTCAAAGCGCGAGATTTAAAAAAACCCGGGTTCATTCAAACACACAAAACAACTTAGTTTTGTAAGCGAGCGTAATGTTGAAGCATTTACACCTCACTATAAAAACTGATAACTTTGGTATCTTTATTCGCAGTTATCGTAGAATTATGAAACTTTGCTTGTTTTGAAGCTTACTTACTGGTGAAAACAAATATTAACTAGTTGTTCACACGAAATAGTGTAAATGTAGATTTTATTTGGGTATCGTAAGAACGCTAGCCGTGTAGTTTAGTCTAGTGACAGAAACATCACACCTCACTATAAAAACTTCTAACTTTGATATCTTTGGTTGTGGTCAGCGTAGAATCATGAAACTTTGCTTATTTTAAAGCTTACTTACTGGTGAAAACAAATATTAACTAGTTGTTCACACGAAATAGTGTAAAGGTAAAGTTTATTTGGGTATCGTAAGAACGCTAGCCGTGTAGTTTAGTCTAGTGACAGAAATTTCACACCTCACTAAAAACTTCTAACTTCGATATCTTTGGTTCGTAGAATTACGGAAAACTTGAGGATTAGGGTATTATACTAATAAAATTAAACCCTGTTTGTTCAAACCTCCCTGGTTTGTTCATGTTTTATTAGTTGGTTTGGATGTTTGAATGAAACCGGTTTTTTTTAGCCCTCGCGTTTTGACAAATATTATGGTTGAGTGAAGCCGGTGTTTTTAAATCTCGCTCTTTGACAAACAATGCTTCAGCATTACGCTTCAACATTACGCTTACTTCGTGTAAACAACTAGTTTATATTCGTTTTCACCAGTAAGTAAGCTTCAAAATAAGTAAAGTTTCATGATTCAACGCTGACCACAACCAAAGATATCGAAGTTAGAAGTTTTTATAGTGAGGTGTGAAGTTTCTGTCACTAGACTAAACTACACGGCTAGCGTTCTTACGATACCCAAATAAACTTTACCTTTGCACTATTTCGTGTGAACAACTAGTTAATATTTGTTTTCACCAGTAAGTAAGCTTCCAAACAAGCAAAGTTTCATAATTCTACGATAACTGTAAACAAAGATATCAAAGTTAAAAGTTTTTATAGTGAGGTGTAAAGTTTATGTCCGACTAGAGTAAAGTAGAGTAAAGGTGGTTGTCGTAACAAACCTCGCGCTTTGACAAACAGAATGCTTCATTATTACGCTCGCTTACAACACTATGTTCCATCTATCGGTTTTTTTATTAATGCTTTTCTTTTTCCAACTAAGCATTTTTTTGTAATACTTTATGATTGACAGGTATGTAAACCTAAACTGGCTTCAACGTCATTTTGATTGACATCTGCATAAATTTCAGTTTTGATTGGCATTATGTTAAGGAAAGCCAAATTCCCCAGAGTCCAAATACCTGACCAATCACCGATAAGCTCAGTATCATATGAATATTCAACAATCATAATTGAGTTAAAATCTTCTTAACGAGAAATGTCCATGAAACAATAGCCATTCTGCGCCATGCGTAAGAACGATCAAACCAAACCAGTTTCCCGCCATTTCAATTTGCCTAATCATTCACCTTCCGACTTTCTTGTTTTCGGTTTGTCTTTGGTTAGCGGCAACAATGATTGTCGCAAAACCAAAGAGATGCGGCTCATTCACCTATTGGGTACTCATAATCCCAATGGGATGAATGAACGCTTCGCTTTTAATTAATCTATTCTTTTGTCTTTTTATTATTTTTTGTTTTTTTTCTTGTAACCTTGCCTACCTTGCTCTCATTGTTTATCTATTTTCTATCTTTATCATATATACACTACTTTCCACTCTTATTCTCTCTTTTACTCCGACGAAGGACTAGCGTCCGAAACGTCAGTAAGTGATCTCTCTTATTTTTTACGGTGTAAAATTTAACTTTTTATCACAACTGTTTCATTAGAAACACCGACGCAGCCCACACTAGCTTACCGCTAGTTATCATATTGTTTAAAGAAAGCATTAACTGAAATATGCTAAATTCCATCACATAATCCAATCAAATTTATTATCATTATTATCATGACCATTCGAAACCTAAAATGGTGAATATAATAAAAAGAGAAACTAAGATCTTGGCAGCATCCGCTGATTAAAACTGTGCTTTTGCCGAGTTGGGGTGTTTTCAGATATTAATCTATGATGACTAAACTAGGTGCTCTTACATACCCACGCCCCTACAAAAGTTAAATCTGCAATGATTCACCATGTGATTGAGGTTCTTATAAACAGCTCCTACTTAGTTTGCCTACTTTGTCCTTGAGAGTAGATCATGAAAATGATTATCTTTTATTCTGAATATAAGTCATTTTATCTTTTACTTTAATTCTTTGAATGTCAATATTTCGATGTATATTTTGCTGTTCGAAAACTGACAACCTGATACTGGTTGGGTTTCCTGTGTTGAATTGATTACCGCCGGTCCCGGGTGGAAGGTTGTTTATCACTGGGATGGTGAATTGATCGATTGTTATTTCTTTGGGGCTGTAAGGTGAGTTAATTTTAAGACTACTGAAGACAATCAGCCTTTTGTAGTTTGGTTATTGCTATTTTCTGTATTTAGCAAAGCTAATAGAAATTGTATGTTCAATCACAAAAAAAATTCAGGTTAATTTAACTTCGGCAACTGCGATTCTTGCAATATAAACTTCTAAAATCTTTACATTGCCAAGTAAAACTGTACAAATGGTCAAGTTTGTACGCTTCTATAGCTCTTATCTTTCTTGAAAAACCACAATTTGATAATTACGGCAAGCTTAACCCATGCAAATCGAAATATAGGAGTCTTGTTTACGACTGACGTTACACAAGCCGGGGTCAAGAGGGCAGGAATTTTGCTGAAAATACCTTGCACGTTTGGGTCTCCCAAAAATCGTCTTTTTATTTACCCAAAAATTTTATTTTAGAAAATCACAGACTAGATGATGTTTGATCTTCAGAGTGGAGTTATTCATGTCAAAGCCATGTACCAAGTTGCAATTTTGACTTCTGAAACTTGCCTATATTTTTGCGTGACTAAATACCGTCAACACAGGTGATGATGATAAATCGTGCAAATATTTTGGTTTTAACCTATTTTGGATCTAAAAACGGTAAATGATAGGCCAAAGACAGTTCTTTTTAGCTATGTCCTCAGTTTTATAAATCATGCTTTTATATTTCCATGCGAGCCGTCGAAATATCCCTTAATTTGAAGTCGTTTTCCTGGGTGTCCGGGGCATAAATAGAAAAAATGCCGTAAAAAAATAAAGAAAGATCGGAATCAACTGAGAATTAGATTTTTAGAACTAGCTTTCGAAGACCTTTAATATGACAGAGTTTGAACATTTTCGATTTTTCTATCTTGCATAGGTATAGGCGATTTTTAGGGAGAGCCCCTCTTAAGTATTTAATCCTCCCACTGAGCCGTACCTTAGCAGTTCTTGTCATCCTGTCGGTTGGGATGATGTGAACCCGTCACCGTATTTACTCTTTGTCTAGAACGAAACACCTGGAAACATAAAGAAGGAAGCGAAAGCAGTAGTCGTTATTTTGAAGAAACTTCTACAAATTCAATATTTCGCTTAAAATAAAAAAAATAATATTGAAACTAATACTTAGTAATGATCAATAAGATGTAAGCCACAGCATTAAACCATTAACAGATTTCTTTCCCCGTGGCTCTGCGAAGTCAACACGTGTAATGGGCACATAAGTAATGATGACTATGAAGGCAACAGCAACAGCAGTAACAACATCAAATAGAGGATTAAATATTCCCTTATTTATAATTTTTTTAATGGTTTTATTTTTGTAAACTTTATTTTTAATACTTAAATCTATTAATAAATCTTCATAGGACTTTGTTCCTTAATTACCTAATATTCTTGTTTGACCCTAGCAAGGTTATTAAAATCATCTTCTTTTCTATGCAGAAAGAGGGGCGCTAATCTCATTTCAACTTTCGTTTGGTTTTTGTTTTCTCCTAATGTTACAACACACAAAATACTCCTAAAGCTATTCTTTGGTTTTCTTCCTCTTTATATTCAAAGACTTCAAAATATCCATTTTGTAAACATTAGGCCTGTCTGAATAATAACCTTTCAGACAACAGCCTATCGGGTTGCCTGTTTTTGATGGGCGTCTAGAGACAGGTCATTCTTGGAAACAAGGAAGATAACTAGATATCAGGTTCGCTTGGCTTGTTGCGATACCACAAAACGAGGAAAAAGGAAGGTATATAGTCTTTTTCTGCCGTGACAACATTAATATAAAGTGTCTTTTTTGGATATCTATCGACGGTAGATGTTTCTCGACAGATAAATGAGTTGAAAAGCTACACAATGAGCAGATTACAGTGCCCTCTAATGATCCGCCTTTTGCTTTGTTATATATTTATCTTTGCAAGCTTCTTCCACGTTTTTTCAAGTAAGTACAACGATACTTCAAATGATATTACTCTCTTATTAATGTTTTATTTTGTGTGTTAAATAATTAACGGACACCGTAATCTGCTTGTATCCTAGGCGGTTTTAAGTGGACCAAAACTCCTAAACCCAAAACAGTTGTAGAAATTGGAAAGAGTGCGGTCTTACGATGGGATTATAACCTTGAGGAAAATGAAACTCACTACTTAAGTAAATTGGTAATTTTGGAAGGAAGCAAAGTCTCTGAGCTTGCTCTTAGAATAAAAGATGAGACATTTGAAAAACTCAAAAGCGGTTTGTTAAAGAAGTCCGAGTTCGAAGTACATGGGGACCAGAACATGTCCGAGTTACTTCTCAAAGACGTCCAAAAACGTTTGGATCGTTTTTTTTGTTTGCAACTACAATACAAGTTTGATGGATCCCTTCAAGAAAAGAAAATTAATTGCACTGAATTATTTTCATATGGTAAGGCAAAACTTACAAACAATTAGCAGGATTACCTTATTATAGAAAATTAACGCTTCATGAAATTAACGGGCATTTCAAGAAATCGCGTTAATTTAAGTCGTGTTAATTTCTTTTAATGTTAATTTCACGACATGAATTCCTTGCAATTTTATTTGTCATCTACTTTTGAAAAAAAACTTAAAACTGAAATTTACAGCTAGTCACTTAACTGATAACAACAGCGTTTAAATATTTGTCGGAAATCATCTTTTCGTTTTCTATTCTACAAGCTCTTCATTTTCACTTTCAGATGAGTTATATTTGTGTCCATTGCGTTAATTTTATCTAAATGAAAATTTTGGCTTGTCTTTCGCGTTAATTTTCTTCATTTGGACGTATTTTTGCCCTCAATTCACGTTAATTTAAGTCTAATTTCTAATACTTTAATTTCGTGGAGCGTTAATTCCATCCTACAATAAGGTAATCAAGCAAAAATTCTGGTATTTTACAGTGACATATATAACTTGGCTTAAAACAAATTTAAGTACGTCGATTATTAAAGCCTGAGTTATTAAAGTGACTGAGGTCATTTCTAATAAATAAGAAATAATACCTAATAAGCCATATACCAAAACAATCAGGGCACTGGAAACAAGTTTCTAGCATCTAATTTGATTAAAGAACAAATCCCATCATAACAAAGGTAACATGAACATTAGTAAGAATTAAAAATGTGAATTTTTGCGCAAATTATGACATAGTATTTTTAAAATGTTGTAAAATAACAATATTTGGTGGAATGGACGTTTTGGAGGGACACCATATATACATTTCTCTGTGATTTTAGCAGTGTTAGAATGCTTATATTTCTATAAGATCAAACTTCCTGAAACTAGTACTGTGTCAATAATTTTTTTTCCATTTGATTCTTTTATGTGTAGGGGTTCTATTTTTTCTAGAACCTTAATTGGATTGTGTTTTTTTTTTCAAACTTGTACACAGTCTCTTGCTCGTTTTGGTAATGCATGGCTAATTTAGCTTTTGATTTTCTACCCTTAATTGGCTTATATTGCACCTTTATTCCAGCCATATCCCCTAACAAGTTTACCTGCTCCAAAACTTGCATGTTTTTAAAATAATTTTAACATTGTACTTACATATTTGTATCTATATTACCTGGTTTGAAGTCGAGAGGGGCTGGGACCTAGCTTTTGTTTTTTCCCGACGGAAGTCGCATGAATTTAAGGATTTCAGGTCGAGAAAAGAAAACTGTTTAATGATAACAATTGTTTTGAATTGAACTGTGCAGCTACTGCTTGTGAGAACAACTGACGCTAGAAAAGAATAACGTATT
Source organism: Anthopleura xanthogrammica (assembly GCA_964019055.1). Taxonomy (NCBI): domain Eukaryota; kingdom Metazoa; phylum Cnidaria; class Anthozoa; order Actiniaria; family Actiniidae; genus Anthopleura; species Anthopleura xanthogrammica. The sequence continues at coordinate 15,610,588 of OZ025210.1, forward strand.
TTAATCTTCTAGCTAGATCTTGTGATACCGAAGTCAGAACAAATTCACAGCCCCATTTTTCTGCAATTACACCAAGAATCTTCTTCTTTATCGCTTCGATGTTTAATCTATGTTTCTTTCTTTCTCTTCTCTTGTGATTTGCACTCATTTTCTTTCAAAATAATTATTTACAATAGTGTTCTTAGTTAGCTCTTAACTTTCTTTAGTGTTATTTACAATAGTGTTCTTGAGCATATACTACCGACTTCCGTCCGGAAAAAAACAATAGCTTGGTCCCAGCCATTCTCGGTTTAAAATCAGGCAATTGTACTTATAACTCTAACCAACTCATCTTTCAACCCATCCATCCATCCATCCATCTATTCGCCTATGATATCATGTTGTTTTCGGTTTGTTGTTGCTTTGAATAAATAATGGCGCATGAGTAAGTTAATCAACGAAGGAATAAAATGAGTAAAAAATAGCAACTCTTTTCACCCGATATACAATCATTCGTTTATTTGCAGCCTACCCTTTGATTAATCTTTCTCCAAAGAGCCTCTTAGTGAATATGACAGATCGAGTGTCTTTGTACTGCCATGCTACTGGAAAGCCGGAACCTGATATCATATGGAAGAAAGGAGATGATCTATCAAAAGTACTTGCATTGTCCAGTTGGTTCAACTTTTCTGTAACAGGACCTTCAATTCAAGGACTTTATATGTGCATTGCCAATAACAGTTATGGGACACACAACAAGACATTCTTTGTGGAAGTCCAGTGTAAGTACTTCTTCATGTTGAGATATTTTCTGGACGGGTCATGTACTCCTTTAACATTTGTTTTCATTTATTCAATCTTGTCAATCTGCTCGTGTATTTTATGATTGTTTTGAAGTATACCTTTACACGTAAGGTTGTCTCTTTATTGATATGTATTAATATGATGGTATTAATAGTAAACCCATAATTATTTTCAGTTTTTTAATTTCTTCCTTCTTCTTGGGTTTTTGTGGTCCCTGATTTAATTACAATTATATCCCCATTAAAATGCCTTTAATAAAAAAATGTTTTTAATAAGAATTGAGGATTCGACACTGCACTTTGATTAGCATTTCCCATGTCTCTGCTCGGAAAATGCTAGCCAATAACAATAAAACCATTCTTCTTTTAGGGGATCGCAATTAATCAACTCGGCTGGTTATTTTCATTGCCAGAAATATTGGACATTGTCAGCGGTGTTACGCATGAATGAAAATGAAGTGGTTTTCTAGAGGAAAAATATAACTACATGGTTTCCAAGCACATATTTATATTCAACTATGATGTTAGTAAAACAATTCTTGCCAAAAAATATTTACTTGACAATCAAAAGAACAACTATTATTTTTCTGTTGATAAGCCTCACCACAGGAAGCCCATGAAGGACAAGAAACAAGTTTCAAACGTAAATCGTTACTTTAAGCTTCCTTATTGTATCTCAGCAGTCAATAGGAGCTTTTAAAAACAAAATGGCGATATTTAGGGGGTTTTGAAGCTGTTTGGAGCAGTTCTCTGTGGTTTCTTGTCATTTTTAACTGAAAACTACGAGCTAACAACGCGTCGAATCGCTTAAAATTTAACCTAACTTCAAGCTTCTTGGGAACCTACATTCTGAAGGCATACTGTCTATTTTGAGCGGTTTTGGATTTATTAAACACTCGTTTGGTGATATCGAGGTGGAGCTCTTTTGCTTTTAAATTTTTTCGAGCTCAAATAAGACGATTTTGGGGTCAAGTGTGGCCAGATTTATAGACGATGTATGGAATCTAGAGCTTTCGAAGCCTTTCGAAGGCAAGTAGTCCGGGAACCAATATGTCGCATGATTCAATGATCATTTTACGCTTATTTAGTAGCTTGTAGGGTGGGTTGTTTGTCGCGATGTGGAGCTCAGAGGAAATAAAACCCTATTCGCCGTAAATAGAGGAAGCTCTATATTCCCCATACATTTCCTATAAGACTCGACGGCTATTTTGTAAGCTGAAACGCATCATTGCGCATGTATGAGCAGGCTCATGTCCCATATTTCTGGCAATGTTGTTTGTTTGTATAATGATAATATATATATATATATATATATATATATATATATATATATATATATATATATCTGGATGTGTCTATTTTGACGGTAAAGTGCTCAATACATTGACATGTAGAGCGTTATAGATTATAGATTGTAGATAGATCAAAGACAAGACATAACTTTTGCTGTTACTCGGAGTTTCACGCTTACGCGATCTTCAGACAGTCTTTAATAAAGAATGATCCATACTGTAGTCTATATATACCTGAGGCGCTATAATCTATAATTGGAGTATTGTTATGTATTTACAATAGTGTTATTGTTCTATCAAGGTGCGATAATTTATGTTATCCGGCTTAAGTAATATTTGTTTTCGTGGCGGCATTTTGAAATAAGTTCTGATCTTTTGTTGAGAAGGTTGGCTTTATCTGCTTTAATAATGTTCAATTTTTCTGCTAAGCAGAGATTGCATTTCTTAGAAATATTATTGTAGGCTTTTGCTGAGGTGAAGATTGACCATTTGATGTGGTAAATTTTCTTGTTGTCTTGAAGTGTCCAGATGTGTTTTGATAGTTCAGTGCTGTTGGCGTATTTTCTGTTTCGGAAAGATAGCTTGTGTTGCGTATACCGTTGTTTAAATGTTCCTTCTGTTAGTCCGATGTAGTTCTTTGCGGGTATGTCGTCTTCTGTGGTTACTCGTGCGTTGTACACTATGCTGGTTGTGAGGCAGTTGTTTTCTAGTGGGCATTGGTCTTTTTTTCGGCAGTTGCAGTCGTTCTGTGAAGAGGTTGCGGGGCTGTTGTTAGTTATTTTCTTGTTGTGTTTGTTGATTATGCTTGTCATATTTTCCATGCAACTGTAGCTGACTTTAACGTTGTTCTTGTTGAAGATGCAGTGGAACTTGTGATTTTTAGGGAAGTGCTTCTGAATAAGGTTAAGGAAGGTTTTTCCTACGTTAGTTTGTACGTTTTTGCTGAATGGAGGGTTAAACCATATAATATTTCTCTTTCTGTTTCTTCTTTGTGGTGCAGATGTGTTATGGTTATTGTATGTGAGGGTTTCTGTGAATCCGCTGTTTTTTAGTGCTGTTTCGTAGAGTGGCTTAGCTGCGTTGAATGCTTCTTCGTTGCATGAAATGTCGGTTATTCTGCGGTTGATAGCTGCGGGTAGCTGTTTGATTATGGAAGGTGGGTGGTTAGATTTCGTGTTGATATACAGTGGCTCGTCGTTTGGCTTTCTGTAGGGGTAGTAGGATTCGTTTGTTAAGTTGAATGTGACGTCAAGGTAGTTTACTGCTTTCAGGTTGGTTTGTATGGTGATATTAAGGCCGTGTTTCTTAAATTGTCTCGTTATGTCCTTTCTTATTCTTTCTGCTTGTGGTCCAGTCGTGTTCTTAAAGATGGCAAGTCCATCTGCATCTGCACCACAAAGAAGAAACAAAAGCCTACAATAATATTTCTAAGAAATGCAATCTCTGCTTAGCAGAAAAATTGAACATTATTAAAGCAGATAAAGCCAACCTTCTCAACAAAAGATCAGAACTTATTTCAAAATGCCGCCACGAAAACAAATATTACTTAAGCCGGATAACATAAATTATCGCACCTTGATAGAACAATAACACTATTGTAAATACATAACAATACTCCAATTATAGATTATAGCGCCTCAGGTATATATAGACTACAGTATGGATCATTCTTTATTAAAGACTGTCTGAAGATCGCGTAAGCGTGAAACTCCGAGTAACAGCAAAAGTTATGTCTTGTCTTTGATCTATCTACAATCTATAATCTATATATATATATATATATATATATATATATATATACAGTGATATGCAGAAATTCTGATCCTCTTGATATATATACAAGTATATCAAAAGTATATTAGAAATTATGGGATATCATCTCTGATATTTTTTTCAGAAAGCCCTAGTAATAGGCAACTCGAAAAAAATATCAGCGATGATATCCCATAATTTCTGATACACTTTTGATATACTTGTATATATATCAAGAGGATCAGAATTTCTGCATATCACTGTATATATATATATATATATATATATATATATATATATATATATATATATATATATATATATATATATATATATATGTAGGTAGGAGTAAATACTTCGGAAGGCATATGTTGTTGTATATTGGCTTTAATCCAAACGTTTCGCCTGTCACGGCTTCGTCAGTGAATGCTCTTTGAGCGTACAACGTAAAGTATCTTATAACTGAAAAAAAAAAATAATTTGCATATAAGAGACAATGGTCTGTTGTCTCGTACGTATTTACTCCTACCTACATTATACTCAAGGCATGGTACCAAACCACTTTACTTCATATATATATATATATATATATATATATAGATTATAGATTGTAGATAGATCAAAGACAAGACATAACTTTTGCTGTTACTCGGAGTTTCACGCTTACGCGATCTTCAGACAGTCTTTAATAAAGAATGATCCATACTGTAGTTTATATATACCTGAGCAAAAGTTATGTCTTGTCTTTGATCTATCTACAATCTATAATCTATAACGCTCTACATGTCAATGTATTGAGCACTTTACCGTCAAAATAGACACATCCAGATATATATATATATATATATATATATATATATATATATATATATATATATATATATATATATACAGCGATATGCAGAAATTCTGATCCTCTTGATAAATATACAAGTATATCAAAAGTATATTAGAAATTATGGGATATTATTGCTGATATTTTTTTCAGAAAGCCCTAGTGATAGGCAACTCGAAAACTGGTGTGATATACCAGGCCAAAGTAACACGAAAAGACAACGACACACACGAAACCTACGTCGGGTTAACCGAAAACAACTTCAAAACACGTTACAGAAACCCGTCATCTAGAAATTCGACTGAATTAAGTAAACATGTATGGACACTAAAGGACAATAGCATCGGACATACAATCACGTGGCGCATAATGGCACGAGCCAAAGCTTACAGCAGCGCAACCAAGCGTTGTAACCTTTGTTTACTGGAAAAATACATAATTATCTGCCAACCGCATCATTGCACCCTAAACAAAAGGAGCGAACTAATATCATCGTGCAGGCACATAAATAAGGAACTACAGCGTAACAACTAACAATCATATGTAAATTTAGTATATTCTATATATATATATACAGCTTTTTGCAAAAATTATGGCCGTTTCAAGTATATATACAAGTATATCAAAAGTATATCAGAAATTATGGGATATCATCACTGATATTTTTTTCAGAAAGCCCTAGTGATAGACAACTTGAAAAAAATATCAGGGATGATATCCCATAATTTCTAATGCACTTTTGATATTTGACTTTTGATATTTGACTTTTGATACTTGTATATATACTTGAAACGGCCATAATTTTTGCAAAAGACTGTATATATATATATGCAGAAATTATGATCCTCTTGATGAATATACAAGTATATAAGAAGTATGTCAGAAATTATATATATATATATATATATATATATATATATATATATATATATATATATATATATAACTTTAAGGTTTGAAAAGGTCTAAAAAGAGACGGAACTAGCTCCTAGATGAAGAATTTTATAAAGGTTTAGAAACCTCTGAAATGAAAGTTAGTAAGTCTTTTGAAATCCGAGCAAGAGAAATACCAGCAATATCAATATGTATGTTTCTGACTATACAGATAAGCCAGAAATTCAGTATATTTCTAACGAGCAAATAGAACCAGAGGAAATCACGGTTGTGTTTTATTGCAATGCATCTGGCAATCCGACTCCGCATATCACCTGGACAAAAAAACAAACAATGGAAGATATACTGGTTCGTGGTCAAGGCAATGCATCATTGGAACTTGCCAACATAAGCAGAGCAGACACTGGAGACTACTTTTGTATTGCAAAGAACATGTTAGGGGAGACCTCTAACAGGACCAGCCTCACAGTTCAATGTAAGTATGGTAGAATAGAAATACATTTACACAGGGTAGCCCATTCGGATACGAGGTAAATCAACATCCATAGGGGTCCTGCAACTGCAAGTGTCAATGATAGAAAAGTATTTTATCAAATCATTATAATGCTTTTTAAATAACTTTTTTGGTCGTTCCTAGAAGTATATGAGAGGTGCTGGAATCGATAACAATATCAAAATCGCGATTAAAAGAACCAAAAGCCAGTTTTGCATCTTGTTATGCCATAAGCATTGCAAAGAAAATGACGTCACGAGGCCTAGTCACAGTGTCATTTGGTTGCTTTCGGAGGTCATTTTTCAAAGCATCATATAACAATTCGTGAAAACATATTTGTAAGCGCTATTTTTATTCTGAAATTATGATCTATGCCTTGAAAAATGACCATGTGACTAGGCCTTGTGACGTCATTTTCTTTGCAATGCTTATGGCATAACAAGGTGCAAAGATGGCTTTTGGTTCTTTTAGTCGCGATTTCGATATTGTTATCGATTCCAGTACCTCTCATATACTTCTAGAAACGACCAACACGTTTTTCATGTGTAATGTGTTTTAAAACATTCCAATATCCCTATTCTTATTTATTTCCATTATTATATCTCTAATTATAAGAGGATTTGAATAGTAAGTGCACGACATTGAGTATGTGGGCGTGGAACGCGATAAGTGCAATTTTGATGAGGACATTAATTTTTTTTTACTTACATGTTTCGACAGAACAACTGACATCTTCAGAGTGATAATACAAAGCAAATGATAGGATATATGCGCTGGAATGTTTTGCCTTGTATCATCACTCTGAAGATCTCAGTTGTTCTGTCGAAACATGTAAGTAAAAATCTTTGAAAATGTCGTCATTTTCTAAAAATTCGTTCTTCAGTCATTTACTTCTTCTACGTCCATGTGGTTATATACTGTTAAATTTATGCTTATGATTGTGCCTATATATGACTGTGCAAGTTTGTGACTGTTTTATTTCCATTTTTAGACCGACCTGTCGAAACTCATATAACTGCGAAACCTGGACCTGAGGTTATTCTCGGTAAAACGTTAGTCCTTAACTGCACCTCGTCAGCCTTGCCGGAAGTTAATCAGTTTAAGTTCTTTCACAACGGTTCGTTTGTTAAAAATGTGACAGACGGAGTTCTTAGGATAAGCAACATAACGTCGTCTGATGGTGGAGAATATAAATGCGTACCTTCAAATACATTAGGGGAAGGAGATCCAGCAAGAGTAAAGATCAATGTATTAGGTAATTATTTATCATTGTTAAATAACAAGCAATAGAACAATAGAGAAATAATTGGGGCGGATTGATTTGTTTTCTTTGTTGGGATACTGGAATTCGTGCAGTAGTACAATTTAAAGTGCATAATTTTTCGGGTTTTCCTCTGCCTTCACTCGTTCGAGAAAAACATCAAGTAAAGAAAAAGGAAGAAAGGAAAAAAAAAGAAGAAGAATGCCCGTTTTGATATGCATTGCTGTATTTTTTAGTAGTTTCAGCTTTTACCTCAGAATGTGTTGTGTTTACGTTTTCGATAATTACCATTGATTTAAAGCGATACGCATCCATTTAATTGAAACCAAAAGGGAAAATACTTGCAAGCCATGTTGGTTGACGTAATAATAGAAGAATAGAACAAAGATGTCTTACGATCGCTAGTGTAACAGCCAAAAAACATTGCGGCTATGACGTCAAATGCTCTTCAAGAACTGTAATGACTCTTTTTTTTTTCTTTCAGTGCCTCCAGAACTTTATGAATCCTTGCCAAACAACAGCATCACAATAAATGAATCTGACACTCTAGAGCTAAGATGCAAAGCTAAAGGGAACCCATTACCAGTTATAACCTGGACAAAAGATTCAAAGTTTATCCTTCAGAGCAACACTTACGCGAAGGAAAATGCAAGCAGACACGATGCTGGAGTCTATCGATGCACTGCAAACAATACCATTGTTAAAGCAGTGTATTCAGAAACTACGGTCATCGTAAATTGTAAGTCATTCCTTATGACAAACCATATACATTGGGGTGAGGCATGCATGCCTGGTTGTCTGCTTTTATGATTGTCGTTGTAATTGATTTCAGTTTCAACGTTATTATTTGTTATTACAGTTGTTCTGTCGAAACATGTAAGTAAAAAACTTTGAAAATGTCGTCGTTTCCTAAAAATTCGTTCTTCGGTCATTTACTTCTTCTACGTCCATGTGGTTATATACTGTTAAATTTATGCTTATGATTGTGCCTGTATGACTGTGCAAGTTTGTGACTGTTTTATTTCCTCTTTTAGACCGACCTGTCGAAACTCATATAACTGCGAAACCTGGACCTGAGGTTATTCTCGGTAAAACGTTAGTCCTTAACTGCACCTCGTCAGCCTTGCCGGAAGTTAATCAGTTTAAGTTCTTTCACAACGGTTCGTTTGTTAAAAATGTGACAGACGGAGTTCTTAGGATAAGCAACATAACGTCGTCTGATGGTGGAGAATATGAATGCGTGCCTTCAAATACATTAGGAGAAGGAGATCCAGCAAGATTAAAGATCAATGTATTAGGTAATTATGTATCATTGTTAAATGACAAGCAATAGAACAATAGAGAAATAATTGGGGAGGATTAATTTGGTTTCTTTGTTGGGATGCTGGAATTCGTGCAGTAGTACAATTTAAAGTGCATAATTTTTCGGGTTTTCCTCTGCCTTGACTCGTTCGAGAAAAACACAAAGCAAAGAAAAAGAAAGAAAGGAAAAAAAAAGAAAAGAAGAAGAAGAATGCCCGTTTTGATATGCATTGCTGTATTTTTTAGTAGTTTCAGCTTTTACCTCGGAATGTGTTGTGTTTACGTTTTCGATAATTACCATTGATTTAAAGCGATTTAATAGAAACTAAAAAGGAAAAATACTTGCGAGCCATGTTGGTTGACGTAATAATAGAAGAATAGAACAAAGAACCAACATGGCGGCTATGACGTCAAATGCTCTTCAAGAATTGGAATGATTCTTTTTTTTTTTTTTCAGTGCCTCCAGAACTTTATGAATCCTTGCCAAACAACAGCATCACAATAAATGAATCTGACACTCTAGAGCTAAGATGCAAAGCTAAAGGGAACCCATTACCAGTTATAACCTGGACAAAAGATTCAAAGTTTATCCTTCAGAGCAACACTTACACGAAGGGAAATGCAAGCAGATACGATGCTGGAGTCTATCGATGCACTGCAAACAATACCATTGTTAAAGCAGTGTATTCAGAAACTACGGTCATCGTAAATTGTAAGTCATTCCTTATGAGAAACCATATACATTGGGGTGAGGCATGCATGCCTGGTTGTCTGCTTTTATTATTGTCGTTGTAATTGATTTCAGTTTCAACGTTATTATTTGTTATTACAGTTGTTCTGTCGAAACATGTAAGTAAAAAACTTTGAAAATGTCGTCGTTTCCTAAAAATTCGTTCTTCAGTCATTTACTTCTTCTACGTCCATGTGGTTATATACTGTTAAATTTATGCTTATGATTGTGCCTGTATATGACTGTGCAAGTTTGTGACTGTTTTATTTCCATTTTTAGACCGACCTGTCGAAACTCATATAACTGCGAAACCTGGACCTGAGGTTATTCTCGGTAAAACGTTAGTCCTTAGCTGCACCTCGTCAGCCTTGCCGGAAGTTAATCAGTTTAAGTTCTTTCACAACGGTTCGTTTGTTAAAAATGTGACAGACGGAGTTCTTAGGATAAGCAACATAACGTCGTCTGATGGTGGAGAATATGAATGCGTGCCTTCAAATACATTAGGAGAAGGAGATCCAGCAAGATTAAAGATCAATGTATTAGGTAATTATGTATCATTGTTAAATGACAAGCAATAGAACAATAGAGAAATAATTGGGGAGGATTAATTTGGTTTCTTTGTTGGGATGCTGGAATTCGTGCAGTAGTACAATTTAAAGTGCATAATTTTTCGGGTTTTCCTCTGCCTTGACTCTTTCGAGAAAAACACAAAGTAAAGAAAAAGAAAGAAAGGAAAAAAAAAGAAGAAGAATGCCCGTTTTGATATGCATTGCTGTATTTTTTAGTAGTTTCAGCTTTTACCTCAGAATGTGTTGTGTTTACGTTTTCGATAATTACCATTGATTTAAAGCGATTTAATAGAAACTAAAAAGGAAAAATACTTGCGAGCCATGTTGGTTGACGTAATAATAGAAGAATAGAACAAAGAACCAACATGGCGGCTATGACGTCAAATGCTCTTCAAGAATTGGAATGATTCTTTTTTTTTTTTTTTTTTCAGTGCCTCCAGAACTTTATGAATCCTTGCCAAACAACAGCATCACAATAAATGAATCTGACACTCTAGAGCTAAGATGCAAAGCTAAAGGGAACCCATTACCAGTTATAACCTGGACAAAAGATTCAAAGTTTATCCTTCAGAGCAGCACTTACGCGAAGGAAAATGCAAGCAGATACGATGCTGGAGTCTATCGATGCACTGCAAACAATACCATTGTTAAAGCAGTGTATTCAGAAACTACGGTCATCGTAAATTGTAAGTCATTCCTTATGAGTAACCATATACATTGGGGTGAGGCATGCATGCCTGGTTGTCTGCTTTTATGATTGTCGTTGTAATTGATTTCAGTTTCAACATTATTATTTGTTTGGAAAAAAATATATCTTTCTTCATATAGTTTCAATATGAGTTTACTTGCTTGTAGCAGTCCATTGAAGTCCATGTTTGTGCCTTTGTCTTCACTGTGTTTCAGTGAGTCAATCTTTCTGCCTTTCTGTCCGTTTGCCTGCCTGCCTGCCTGCCTGTCTGTTTGTCTACCTGCTGCCTGTCTGCCTGTCTGTCTGTCTGTCTGTCTGTCTGTCTGTCTGTCTGTCTGTCTGTCTGTCTGTCTGTCTGTCTGTCTGTCTGTCTGTCTGTCTGTCTGTCTGTCTGTCTGTCTAACAATTGCTATCATTGGGATTCTGCAAACAGATGCTCCTGAGATAACCTTCATCACAACTGATCCCATCGTAAGTGAAACAAATAATGTTTCATTGTACTGTAATGCGTCAGGCCATCCAAATCCTCGTCTTCAATGGTTTAAGGGGAATGCATCCATTGGTAATGCATCCATTGGTAATGCATCTAAAACGCTAATGAGTGTGAACTGGAAACAAGGAGGAAAATATGTCTGCCAAGCCAAAA
>OZ025210.1:15626831-15641831 GCA_964019055.1 Anthopleura xanthogrammica
TTCATTTTCTGTTGTTATTATTGTTATTATTATTATTTCATTATTAGCAATCGAATCTTTCTAGACCATTTCACGTGACGTCATCGCAAATAAATTTAGAGGACAAAAAAAACTAGTTTAAATTTCCTGAGAATTGGAACCTATTGTTTTGTCCTCCAAATTGTGCTGCATTCCGACTTACTGCAAGGCGTCTATTCCTTCGCTTCCATCAAAATCAATACCCTTTAATTTATTACAAACACTATTTTTACTTCATTTTCTAATATTTTTTAGAAGAGAACAAAATTGCTATGAAGGACCAATGACAGCAAGCCAGGAGACTTTAGACGTCAATGAGATAAAGGAAAAAGAAGAGACTTTAAAAGTCAAAGTGACAGAGGAAAAAGAAGAGACATTAAAAGTCAAAGTGACAGAGGAAAAAGAAGCTAAGGATAGTGCAGAAGATAACAAACTGTAGTATTCCTCATGATGAGAACAAGAGACCAGAAAGGAACATGCACGCTAGAGTTGGTTATGTAGGTTTTAATTAATAAACGAAAGCTTCAATTTATATTCCTCCTGAATACCGAAAAAAATGTGACAGGGAAAAGAGATCCTTTATGAATCTGACCCCCTCCTCCAAATATATATCAAGTACCAAATTAAAAGGCCCTTCACCAAGTAAATTTTCAATGCTGATTTTCGTATGAGTGGGAAACGATACGGAAAATTCGTAGCCGCACTGTAACCGTACCGTATCTTACCGTGGCCGTAATTAAAGACAGAGAGAGAGAGAGAGAGAGAGAGAGAGAAGATTACTCCTAAATGTTGTTTATAAAAATATACGCTTTTTTACATCCTATTACAATGATGTAATAATTAAAATATCGTATCCACTACGTTTAAGATAATAATTATTCTAATGCCAAGCTTCCAGCCATATTGGCTATCTGCGTGAAATGACTTACGACTGCGCGAGCCAACTATTTGTGCATGAGGTATGAACCAAAACAAACGGAAAAGTAATAAGATGACCGCGTAAGTCGAAAACTCGCTAGAATAAAGAAATTATCAAAGGTTGATGAAACAAGTCTGACCATATGAAGGTTTATTTCAGTTTTTTTCTAGCTCGCGCAGATTAGTTTTCCGGCCCCGTTGGATGGCCAAGATGGCAAATATAGACAAAAGCTTAGCATTGAAATAATTTTCATTTCATAAGTAGTGGATATGACATTTTAATTACCATGAATTCTATAACAAGAATACACTTGATTTAATAAATATAATAGTTTGTTATATCATATAGAGTCTAAACGGTAAATACTTATTATCAATATGCAAAGAGCATTTTAGTAGGCTTTTGTGAAGCTTTTAAAGTAAAATCATTTTGATGACGTAATAATAGAAATTCTGCTTATCATATATATTCTTTCAGGGGCTTTAGGGGGGGGGGGGGGTGCGGTGGAAATGAAGGGAGGGGTCTCGGCACATTTCACGAAAACTAAACTGAGGGCTATCACGGCTCACGGAGATTACTAAACGTTCAAATTCAAAAAAAATTCACGATTCACGACGTGTAGAACATGCTCATCACAGATCACGGAAATAAAAAAAAAAAACGCAAAAACCCCTTACCGCCCTTGTTCTTTGTCAATTCTAACCTATTAATAGTTCTTGCAAAATTACACTGATAAAATGAAATGTAAGATTCGTTGTAGTATTATAAAATAGTAAAATATATCACTAACATTGCATTGTGGTTTTCTTAAATTTAGTCATAGAAATAGGCCGCTTTATTCTACTCGATTATTATGGAATATTGGGGACATTCTTTACAGATGAAAAATGGTGCATCAATGACGGCTTTGTCACGTTTTCACAACTAAAATCTCACAACTTATATCCTTGTAAGAACTACAAAGGTCTTTGTCTTCAAAGGTCTTTCTCACAACTAAGGAATTCGATTAGTCAGACCATACTTTATGGGATTTCTAAAATTCTTGTAGTACTTCAAAGGTCCTTGGTTGACCTTTAAGTTTAGTTATGAACTTAAGTTATACCTTCTGTTTTCGAAATCTATATGTAGAAACAGCAGCACTAGTATCTTTTATAACGTTTGTTTAGTCATTGTTTTCTTGATAAACAGACGCGATAAAACCTCTCGGCATTCTTTATTTCTTCTTTAGTTGCAAGCAACAAGTAGAGTATCGGAGATCTAAGTGAAGGTCGTCTAAATTCCGGTGTTTCTACGAAATTGGGAAGAAGACCATAATATATCGGATTTCTAAGGGTTGTATCTAGGATGCCAGAAATACCTTTTCAGGCAAAAGAGCCAATCGGGTTGCCTGGTTTGATGTGCGTCGCGTGGAGAGTCAGGTTTTTCTAGGAAAAAAAAGCAGAAGACTAGACCATATCGGGTTTGCAGGGCTTGCTTTAACAGTGCAAAAACGAGGAGAATTAAAGGTAAGTACTTTCCTCCTTTCTGCAATGGAAAATTGTGTAATAGATTGTGTTTTTTTGGATATCTCTTGACGGTAAATGTTTCTCGACAGATAAAAGAGTTGGAAAGCTACACAATGAGCAGCTTAAAGTGCACTCTAATGTTCCGCGATTTTCTTTGTTGTGCATTTATCTTTGCAAGCTTCTTTCATGGCTTTGCCTCACTAAATTAATTATACTATTGTTTTTTCTTAATGATGCTCAGAGATCGACTAATGTGCAAGCCTGAGCCTATTTTTTGTGAGCCTTCATTTTGTCGGAACTTGATTTATATATTTATCAAGGCCAACCTCGACTTGAAAACATTGTTTTTTGAACATCCCCCCCCCCCCCCCCCCCTAGCCTACGGGCCGGCCAGGTTCCTTGCACACAGCATTGCATTGCAAGTATTTAAGTGGGTGGGGGGAGCCGTAAAAAATAGGCTCCTGGCACGCATGAATAAGCTCCGGCTCGCAGGCTTGCAATAAGTAATCTCAAAATTTGAGCTCAAGTCTTTTTAAAATAATTAATTAACATTTGCGGAAATCGGAGAGAGTGTGACATTGCACTGGCATTACAATCTCTCCAAGAATGAAACTCACTTTCAGAGTGATCTGATATTTATGAGAGGAAAAATGTCGTCTACACTTGCTACCAGAAACGCAACATCTGACTCATTTCAGAATATTAAAAGTGATGTGTTGAGGAAGTTTGAAGTACATGGGACACAGAACATTGCATTGATTTTCAAACACGTCCAAGAAAGTTCCGATGGCTCCCTTTGTTTGAAAGTAAAATACAAGTTTGGTGGAATCATTCAAGATTGGAAAATGAATTGCACCGAGTTATATTCAGTTGCTTATAAAAGACATGCATTGTTGCTTATAAAATTTGATTATTGAAAACGTCAATAAAGTAAGGAGTAGTAAAAGTATACATATTAATTTGGTTTGGGCTTGGGCGAAATGAGGTGACAACTAGTACGAAAACCTCACATATATTCAGTATATTGTACGTCTACGTCTTTTTTGAAAATTAAATAACATGGTGTTCTTTTTTTTCTGATAATGTGTAAGCGTGAGTTATCCCAAATATTACAGACAGATTATCTAGATGGAAGATAAATGAATGTTGCTCAAGACGCATATTCTTCCGATATACAGTCAATTTTTGATCTTCTTCGTGTGCTTTGATCATGCACGTTCTGTGCATATCTATTAAGTGTATAGACGGGAAAAACACACAGAATAAATAAATATACAAATGAATGAATGAATGAATGAATGAATGAATGAATGAATGAATGAATGAATGAATGAATGAATGAATGAATGAATGAATGAATGAATGAATGAATGAATGAATGAATGAATGAATGAATGAATGAATGAATGAATGAATGAATGAATGAATGAATGAATGAATGAATGAATGAATGAATGAATGAATGAATGAATGAATGAATGAATGAATGAATGAATGAATGAATGAATGAATGAATGAATGAATGAATGAATGAATGAATGAATGAATGAATGAATGAATGAATGAATGAATGAATGAATGAATGAATGAATGAATGAATGAATGAATGAATGAATGAATGAATGAATGAATGAATGAATGAATGAATGAATGAATGAATGAATGAATGAATGAATGAATGAATGAATGAATGAATGAATGAATGAATGAATGAATGAATGAATGAATGAATGAATGAATGAATGAATGAATGAATGAATGAATGAATGAATGAATGAATGAATGAATGAATGAATGAATGAATGAATGAATGAATGAATGAATGAATGAATGAATGAATGAATGAATGAATGAATGAATGAATGAATGAATGAATGAATGAATGAATGAATGAATGAATGAATGAATGAATGAATGAATGAATGAATGAATGAAGTGCTCTAAGAGCTTTGCATGCATATGCAAAAAGCATTTTTTCAATTAAATTCTATTGTTAATCTTAACATTTTTGTCTGTAATGAAGGAAACATATAGTAAAAATGTTTTCACTACATTTGTCCCTTCGAGAACGACCCATCATATATTCTGGCCCAGAAAATGTGAATGTCAACGAAAATGAAACTATGACACTGCAATGCAAAGCACGAGGGAAACCACGGCCAAACATAACCTGGACTAAAGGGGATCAGCTGGATATTATAGCGACAGGCGAAACGCTCAGAAAAGCAAATACAGGAAAATGTGATGCTGGGATATATCGATGCACTGCAGACAACGGCGTGAAGGCACCAGTGTCAGTTCGAGCTACAGTGAAAATTCAATGTAAGTAAAAAGTTGCATTCATTTATTCGCATACCTTTGTAAACATCAGAAGGGGGAAAAAACAACAGACAATAAACAAAAAAAAACAAAAAAACGTTTGACTCCCTTCCCTCTCCAACGTGTACTGTAAAAGTGTAATTTTGCCCATCGGGTGCCGGCATGCACAAAAATACATACCTTAAAATGCGTTGCGGAAATAGGTTTGATTTTAATTTAATTTCAGTTCCTATTGATTTCACTTACCAAGTAAGGCTCAAATTGGCTGAAATATTATAACAATATTGATTTCAATTTATGTTTAAACAATGGGGAAATTGTCGACCTTAAATATATGGCCCATGTAGGTGATGTTCGTGATAAGACGCCAGCGGCATGCAGTAAAACTATCAAAGAAGATTTTTTTTTTAGTTTTCTTGATCAATTCAAGATCATATATATATATATATATATAGATTATAGATTGTAGATAGATCAAAGACAAGACATAACTTTTGCTGTTACTCGGAGTTTCACGCTTACGCGATCTTCAGACAGTCTTTAATAAAGAATGATCCATACTGTAGTCTATATATACCTGAGGCGCTATAATCTATAATTGGAGTATTGTTATGTATTTACAATAGTGTTATTGTTCTATCAAGGTGCGATAATTTATGTTATCCGGCTTAAGTAATATTTGTTTTCGTGGCGGCATTTTGAAATAAGTTCTGATCTTTTGTTGAGAAGGTTGGCTTTATCTGCTTTAATAATGTTCAATTTTTCTGCTAAGCAGAGATTGCATTTCTTAGAAATATTATTGTAGGCTTTTGCTGAGGTGAAGATTGACCATTTGATGTGGTAAATTTTCTTGTTGTCTTGAAGTGTCCAGATGTGTTTTGATAGTTCAGTGCTGTTGGCGTATTTTCTGTTTCGGAAAGATAGCTTGTGTTGCGTATACCGTTGTTTAAATGTTCCTTCTGTTAGTCCGATGTAGTTCTTTGCGGGTATGTCGTCTTCTGTGGTTACTCGTGCGTTGTACACTATGCTGGTTGTGAGGCAGTTGTTTTCTAGTGGGCATTGGTCTTTTTTTCGGCAGTTGCAGTCGTTCTGTGAAGAGGTTGCGGGGCTGTTGTTAGTTATTTTCTTGTTGTGTTTGTTGATTATGCTTGTCATATTTTCCATGCAACTGTAGCTGACTTTAACGTTGTTCTTGTTGAAGATGCAGTGGAACTTGTGATTTTTAGGGAAGTGCTTCTGAATAAGGTTAAGGAAGGTTTTTCCTACGTTAGTTTGTACGTTTTTGCTGAATGGAGGGTTAAACCATATAATATTTCTCTTTCTGTTTCTTCTTTGTGGTGCAGATGTGTTATGGTTATTGTATGTGAGGGTTTCTGTGAATCCGCTGTTTTTTAGTGCTGTTTCGTAGAGTGGCTTAGCTGCGTTGAATGCTTCTTCGTTGCATGAAATGTCGGTTATTCTGCGGTTGATAGCTGCGGGTAGCTGTTTGATTATGGAAGGTGGGTGGTTAGATTTCGTGTTGATATACAGTGGCTCGTCGTTTGGCTTTCTGTAGGGGTAGTAGGATTCGTTTGTTAAGTTGAATGTGACGTCAAGGTAGTTTACTGCTTTCAGGTTGGTTTGTATGGTGATATTAAGGCCGTGTTTCTTAAATTGTCTCGTTATGTCCTTTCTTATTCTTTCTGCTTGTGGTCCAGTCGTGTTCTTAAAGATGGCAAGTCCATCTGCATCTGCACCACAAAGAAGAAACAAAAGCCTACAATAATATTTCTAAGAAATGCAATCTCTGCTTAGCAGAAAAATTGAACATTATTAAAGCAGATAAAGCCAACCTTCTCAACAAAAGATCAGAACTTATTTCAAAATGCCGCCACGAAAACAAATATTACTTAAGCCGGATAACATAAATTATCGCACCTTGATAGAACAATAACACTATTGTAAATACATAACAATACTCCAATTATAGATTATAGCGCCTCAGGTATATATAGACTACAGTATGGATCATTCTTTATTAAAGACTGTCTGAAGATCGCGTAAGCGTGAAACTCCGAGTAACAGCAAAAGTTATGTCTTGTCTTTGATCTATCTACAATCTATAATCTATATATATATATATATATATATATATATATATATACAGTGATATGCAGAAATTCTGATCCTCTTGATATATATACAAGTATATCAAAAGTATATTAGAAATTATGGGATATCATCTCTGATATTTTTTTCAGAAAGCCCTAGTAATAGGCAACTCGAAAAAAATATCAGCGATGATATCCCATAATTTCTGATACACTTTTGATATACTTGTATATATATCAAGAGGATCAGAATTTCTGCATATCACTGTATATATATATATATATATATATATATATATATATATATATATATATATATATATATATATATATATGTAGGTAGGAGTAAATACTTCGGAAGGCATATGTTGTTGTATATTGGCTTTAATCCAAACGTTTCGCCTGTCACGGCTTCGTCAGTGAATGCTCTTTGAGCGTACAACGTAAAGTATCTTATAACTGAAAAAAAAAAATAATTTGCATATAAGAGACAATGGTCTGTTGTCTCGTACGTATTTACTCCTACCTACATTATACTCAAGGCATGGTACCAAACCACTTTACTTCATATATATATATATATATATATATATATAGATTATAGATTGTAGATAGATCAAAGACAAGACATAACTTTTGCTGTTACTCGGAGTTTCACGCTTACGCGATCTTCAGACAGTCTTTAATAAAGAATGATCCATACTGTAGTTTATATTTACCTGAGCAAAAGTTATGTCTTGTCTTTGATCTATCTACAATCTATAATCTATAACGCTCTACATGTCAATGTATTGAGCACTTTACCGTCAAAATAGACACATCCAGATATATATATATATATATATATATATATATATATATATATATATATATATATATACAGCGATATGCAGAAATTCTGATCCTCTTGATAAATATACAAGTATATCAAAAGTATATTAGAAATTATGGGATATTATTGCTGATATTTTTTTCAGAAAGCCCTAGTGATAGGCAACTCGAAAACTGGTGTGATATACCAGGCCAAAGTAACACGAAAAGACAACGACACACACGAAACCTACGTCGGGTTAACCGAAAACAACTTCAAAACACGTTACAGAAACCCGTCATCTAGAAATTCGACTGAATTAAGTAAACATGTATGGACACTAAAGGACAATAGCATCGGACATACAATCACGTGGCGCATAATGGCACGAGCCAAAGCTTACAGCAGCGCAACCAAGCGTTGTAACCTTTGTTTACTGGAAAAATACATAATTATCTGCCAACCGCATCATTGCACCCTAAACAAAAGGAGCGAACTAATATCATCGTGCAGGCACATAAATAAGGAACTACAGCGTAACAACTAACAATCATATGTAAATTTAGTATATTCTATATATATATATACAGCTTTTTGCAAAAATTATGGCCGTTTCAAGTATATATACAAGTATATCAAAAGTATATCAGAAATTATGGGATATCATCACTGATATTTTTTTCAGAAAGCCCTAGTGATAGACAACTTGAAAAAAATATCAGGGATGATATCCCATAATTTCTAATGCACTTTTGATATTTGACTTTTGATATTTGACTTTTGATACTTGTATATATACTTGAAACGGCCATAATTTTTGCAAAAGACTGTATATATATATATGCAGAAATTATGATCCTCTTGATGAATATACAAGTATATAAGAAGTATGTCAGAAATTATATATATATATATATATATATATATATATATATATATATATATATATATATATATAACTTTAAGGTTTGAAAAGGTCTAAAAAGAGACGGAACTAGCTCCTAGATGAAGAATTTTATAAAGGTTTAGAAACCTCTGAAATGAAAGTTAGTAAGTCTTTTGAAATCCGAGCAAGAGAAATACCAGCAATATCAATATGTATGTTTCTGACTATACAGATAAGCCAGAAATTCAGTATATTTCTAACGAGCAAATAGAACCAGAGGAAATCACGGTTGTGTTTTATTGCAATGCATCTGGCAATCCGACTCCGCATATCACCTGGACAAAAAAACAAACAATGGAAGATATACTGGTTCGTGGTCAAGGCAATGCATCATTGGAACTTGCCAACATAAGCAGAGCAGACACTGGAGACTACTTTTGTATTGCAAAGAACATGTTAGGGGAGACCTCTAACAGGACCAGCCTCACAGTTCAATGTAAGTATGGTAGAATAGAAATACATTTACACAGGGTAGCCCATTCGGATACGAGGTAAATCAACATCCATAGGGGTCCTGCAACTGCAAGTGTCAATGATAGAAAAGTATTTTATCAAATCATTATAATGCTTTTTAAATAACTTTTTTGGTCGTTCCTAGAAGTATATGAGAGGTGCTGGAATCGATAACAATATCAAAATCGCGATTAAAAGAACCAAAAGCCAGTTTTGCATCTTGTTATGCCATAAGCATTGCAAAGAAAATGACGTCACGAGGCCTAGTCACAGTGTCATTTGGTTGCTTTCGGAGGTCATTTTTCAAAGCATCATATAACAATTCGTGAAAACATATTTGTAAGCGCTATTTTTATTCTGAAATTATGATCTATGCCTTGAAAAATGACCATGTGACTAGGCCTTGTGACGTCATTTTCTTTGCAATGCTTATGGCATAACAAGGTGCAAAGATGGCTTTTGGTTCTTTTAGTCGCGATTTCGATATTGTTATCGATTCCAGTACCTCTCATATACTTCTAGAAACGACCAACACGTTTTTCATGTGTAATGTGTTTTAAAACATTCCAATATCCCTATTCTTATTTATTTCCATTATTATATCTCTAATTATAAGAGGATTTGAATAGTAAGTGCACGACATTGAGTATGTGGGCGTGGAACGCGATAAGTGCAATTTTGATGAGGACATTAATTTTTTTTTACTTACATGTTTCGACAGAACAACTGACATCTTCAGAGTGATAATACAAAGCAAATGATAGGATATATGCGCTGGAATGTTTTGCCTTGTATCATCACTCTGAAGATCTCAGTTGTTCTGTCGAAACATGTAAGTAAAAATCTTTGAAAATGTCGTCATTTCCTAAAAATTCGTTCTTCAGTCATTTACTTCTTCTACGTCCATGTGGTTATATACTGTTAAATTTATGCTTATGATTGTGCCTATATATGACTGTGCAAGTTTGTGACTGTT
Source organism: Anthopleura xanthogrammica (assembly GCA_964019055.1). Lineage (NCBI taxonomy): Eukaryota > Metazoa > Cnidaria > Anthozoa > Actiniaria > Actiniidae > Anthopleura > Anthopleura xanthogrammica. The sequence goes on from OZ025210.1 coordinate 15,636,869, forward strand.
TTATTTCCATTTTTAGACCGACCTGTCGAAACTCATATAACTGCGAAACCTGGACCTGAGGTTATTCTCGGTAAAACGTTAGTCCTTAACTGCACCTCGTCAGCCTTGCCGGAAGTTAATCAGTTTAAGTTCTTTCACAACGGTTCGTTTGTTAAAAATGTGACAGACGGAGTTCTTAGGATAAGCAACATAACGTCGTCTGATGGTGGAGAATATAAATGCGTACCTTCAAATACATTAGGGGAAGGAGATCCAGCAAGAGTAAAGATCAATGTATTAGGTAATTATTTATCATTGTTAAATAACAAGCAATAGAACAATAGAGAAATAATTGGGGCGGATTGATTTGTTTTCTTTGTTGGGATACTGGAATTCGTGCAGTAGTACAATTTAAAGTGCATAATTTTTCGGGTTTTCCTCTGCCTTCACTCGTTCGAGAAAAACATCAAGTAAAGAAAAAGGAAGAAAGGAAAAAAAAAGAAGAAGAATGCCCGTTTTGATATGCATTGCTGTATTTTTTAGTAGTTTCAGCTTTTACCTCAGAATGTGTTGTGTTTACGTTTTCGATAATTACCATTGATTTAAAGCGATACGCATCCATTTAATTGAAACCAAAAGGGAAAATACTTGCAAGCCATGTTGGTTGACGTAATAATAGAAGAATAGAACAAAGATGTCTTACGATCGCTAGTGTAACAGCCAAAAAACATTGCGGCTATGACGTCAAATGCTCTTCAAGAACTGTAATGACTCTTTTTTTTTTCTTTCAGTGCCTCCAGAACTTTATGAATCCTTGCCAAACAACAGCATCACAATAAATGAATCTGACACTCTAGAGCTAAGATGCAAAGCTAAAGGGAACCCATTACCAGTTATAACCTGGACAAAAGATTCAAAGTTTATCCTTCAGAGCAACACTTACGCGAAGGAAAATGCAAGCAGACACGATGCTGGAGTCTATCGATGCACTGCAAACAATACCATTGTTAAAGCAGTGTATTCAGAAACTACGGTCATCGTAAATTGTAAGTCATTCCTTATGACAAACCATATACATTGGGGTGAGGCATGCATGCCTGGTTGTCTGCTTTTATGATTGTCGTTGTAATTGATTTCAGTTTCAACGTTATTATTTGTTATTACAGTTGTTCTGTCGAAACATGTAAGTAAAAAACTTTGAAAATGTCGTCGTTTCCTAAAAATTCGTTCTTCGGTCATTTACTTCTTCTACGTCCATGTGGTTATATACTGTTAAATTTATGCTTATGATTGTGCCTGTATGACTGTGCAAGTTTGTGACTGTTTTATTTCCTCTTTTAGACCGACCTGTCGAAACTCATATAACTGCGAAACCTGGACCTGAGGTTATTCTCGGTAAAACGTTAGTCCTTAACTGCACCTCGTCAGCCTTGCCGGAAGTTAATCAGTTTAAGTTCTTTCACAACGGTTCGTTTGTTAAAAATGTGACAGACGGAGTTCTTAGGATAAGCAACATAACGTCGTCTGATGGTGGAGAATATGAATGCGTGCCTTCAAATACATTAGGAGAAGGAGATCCAGCAAGATTAAAGATCAATGTATTAGGTAATTATGTATCATTGTTAAATGACAAGCAATAGAACAATAGAGAAATAATTGGGGAGGATTAATTTGGTTTCTTTGTTGGGATGCTGGAATTCGTGCAGTAGTACAATTTAAAGTGCATAATTTTTCGGGTTTTCCTCTGCCTTGACTCGTTCGAGAAAAACACAAAGCAAAGAAAAAGAAAGAAAGGAAAAAAAAAGAAAAGAAGAAGAAGAATGCCCGTTTTGATATGCATTGCTGTATTTTTTAGTAGTTTCAGCTTTTACCTCGGAATGTGTTGTGTTTACGTTTTCGATAATTACCATTGATTTAAAGCGATTTAATAGAAACTAAAAAGGAAAAATACTTGCGAGCCATGTTGGTTGACGTAATAATAGAAGAATAGAACAAAGAACCAACATGGCGGCTATGACGTCAAATGCTCTTCAAGAATTGGAATGATTCTTTTTTTTTTTTTTCAGTGCCTCCAGAACTTTATGAATCCTTGCCAAACAACAGCATCACAATAAATGAATCTGACACTCTAGAGCTAAGATGCAAAGCTAAAGGGAACCCATTACCAGTTATAACCTGGACAAAAGATTCAAAGTTTATCCTTCAGAGCAACACTTACACGAAGGGAAATGCAAGCAGATACGATGCTGGAGTCTATCGATGCACTGCAAACAATACCATTGTTAAAGCAGTGTATTCAGAAACTACGGTCATCGTAAATTGTAAGTCATTCCTTATGACAAACCATATACATTGGGGTGAGGCATGCATGCCTGGTTGTCTGCTTTTATTATTGTCGTTGTAATTGATTTCAGTTTCAACGTTATTATTTGTTATTACAGTTGTTCTGTCGAAACATGTAAGTAAAAAACTTTGAAAATGTCGTCGTTTCCTAAAAATTCGTTCTTCAGTCATTTACTTCTTCTACGTCCATGTGGTTATATACTGTTAAATTTATGCTTATGATTGTGCCTGTATATGACTGTGCAAGTTTGTGACTGTTTTATTTCCATTTTTAGACCGACCTGTCGAAACTCATATAACTGCGAAACCTGGACCTGAGGTTATTCTCGGTAAAACGTTAGTCCTTAGCTGCACCTCGTCAGCCTTGCCGGAAGTTAATCAGTTTAAGTTCTTTCACAACGGTTCGTTTGTTAAAAATGTGACAGACGGAGTTCTTAGGATAAGCAACATAACGTCGTCTGATGGTGGAGAATATGAATGCGTGCCTTCAAATACATTAGGAGAAGGAGATCCAGCAAGATTAAAGATCAATGTATTAGGTAATTATGTATCATTGTTAAATGACAAGCAATAGAACAATAGAGAAATAATTGGGGAGGATTAATTTGGTTTCTTTGTTGGGATGCTGGAATTCGTGCAGTAGTACAATTTAAAGTGCATAATTTTTCGGGTTTTCCTCTGCCTTGACTCTTTCGAGAAAAACACAAAGTAAAGAAAAAGAAAGAAAGGAAAAAAAAAGAAGAAGAATGCCCGTTTTGATATGCATTGCTGTATTTTTTAGTAGTTTCAGCTTTTACCTCAGAATGTGTTGTGTTTACGTTTTCGATAATTACCATTGATTTAAAGCGATTTAATAGAAACTAAAAAGGAAAAATACTTGCGAGCCATGTTGGTTGACGTAATAATAGAAGAATAGAACAAAGAACCAACATGGCGGCTATGACGTCAAATGCTCTTCAAGAATTGGAATGATTCTTTTTTTTTTTTTTTTTCAGTGCCTCCAGAACTTTATGAATCCTTGCCAAACAACAGCATCACAATAAATGAATCTGACACTCTAGAGCTAAGATGCAAAGCTAAAGGGAACCCATTACCAGTTATAACCTGGACAAAAGATTCAAAGTTTATCCTTCAGAGCAGCACTTACGCGAAGGAAAATGCAAGCAGATACGATGCTGGAGTCTATCGATGCACTGCAAACAATACCATTGTTAAACCAGTGTATTCAGAAACTACGGTCATCGTAAATTGTAAGTCATTCCTTATGAGTAACCATATACATTGGGGTGAGGCATGCATGCCTGGTTGTCTGCTTTTATGATTGTCGTTGTAATTGATTTCAGTTTCAACATTATTATTTGTTTGGAAAAAAATATATCTTTCTTCATATAGTTTCAATATGAGTTTACTTGCTTGTAGCAGTCCATTGAAGTCCATGTTTGTGCCTTTGTCTTCACTGTGTTTCAGTGAGTCAATCTTTCTGCCTTTCTGTCCGTTTGCCTGCCTGCCTGCCTGCCTGTCTGTTTGTCTACCTGCTGCCTGTCTGCCTGTCTGTCTGTCTGTCTGTCTGTCTGTCTGTCTGTCTGTCTGTCTGTCTGTCTGTCTGTCTGTCTGTCTGTCTGTCTGTCTGTCTGTCTGTCTGTCTAACAATTGCTATCATTGGGATTCTGCAAACAGATGCTCCTGAGATAACCTTCATCACAACTGATCCCATCGTAAGTGAAACAAATAATGTTTCATTGTACTGTAATGCGTCAGGCCATCCAAATCCTCGTCTTCAATGGTTTAAGGGGAATGCATCCATTGGTAATGCATCCATTGGTAATGCATCTAAAACGCTAATGAGTGTGAACTGGAAACAAGGAGGAAAATATGTCTGCCAAGCCAAAAACTTTCTTGCGACGAAATTTGCGACCACCAAACTTATCGTTCAATGTAAGTCATAATTCAATGTTACATTTCACGTATTCATCAGCCGACTTTAGGTCGTTCACAACAAAGAAATCCATCGAACCCACATTCTAAATAAAACTTCCGCCTACCATGGGGCGTTTTGTTTGCACTCACTTTTACTGATCGAGCTTTAATGTTCTACAGTTTCCTACAATTTAATAACTCGTTAATTATCATTAATACTATTTTGAGTAAAAAGCTTCCTCGGATGCTTTTTCTCTCGCTCATTTGAATTCCACCTCATATGTATTTGATTTTAATCAGACCCAATAAATTAAACGAGCTACGTGTGAAGAATTGTACATAGGGCTGGTAATATGGTATATAAAAGTAAAGCCATGAAAAGTTCTAAGTCATTTTTTTCCTTTTAGACAAACCTATTAATACAAGGCTTATCTCCATCAATGGACGTAATGGCGTAACAGTAAACGAATCCCTCACCATGAACTGCAGTGCAGAATCTTTTCCACAAGAACGCTCCTACAGTTTCCAGGTCAATGGGACAACCGTAAATCGTAACTCATCGAATAGCACATTCACCATTATGAAGGATCGGCCATTTGATGACGAAAACTACACTTGCATTGCCACGAACTTGCTTGGGAGTGGGAAAAAATCGAACATTCTTACAATAACGATGTTTGGTAAGTAATTTAAAAAGAGCATATCATATCATAAACAATTCAGT
>OZ025210.1:15646831-15699331 GCA_964019055.1 Anthopleura xanthogrammica
AAAGACAGAGAGAGAGAGAGAGAGAGAGAGAGAGAAGATTACTCCTAAATGTTGTTTATAAAAATATACGCTTTTTTACATCCTATTACAATGATGTAATAATTAAAATATCGTATCCACTACGTTTAAGATAATAATTATTCTAATGCCAAGCTTCCAGCCATATTGGCTATCTGCGTGAAATGACTTACGACTGCGCGAGCCAACTATTTGTGCATGAGGTATGAACCAAAACAAACGGAAAAGTAATAAGATGACCGCGTAAGTCGAAAACTCGCTAGAATAAAGAAATTATCAAAGGTTGATGAAACAAGTCTGACCATATGAAGGTTTATTTCAGTTTTTTTCTAGCTCGCGCAGATTAGTTTTCCGGCCCCGTTGGATGGCCAAGATGGCAAATATAGACAAAAGCTTAGCATTGAAATAATTTTCATTTCATAAGTAGTGGATATGACATTTTAATTACCATGAATTCTATAACAAGAATACACTTGATTTAATAAATATAATAGTTTGTTATATCATATAGAGTCTAAACGGTAAATACTTATTATCAATATGCAAAGAGCATTTTAGTAGGCTTTTGTGAAGCTTTTAAAGTAAAATCATTTTGATGACGTAATAATAGAAATTCTGCTTATCATATATATTCTTTCAGGGGCTTTAGGGGGGGGGGGGGGTGCGGTGGAAATGAAGGGAGGGGTCTCGGCACATTTCACGAAAACTAAACTGAGGGCTATCACGGCTCACGGAGATTACTAAACGTTCAAATTCAAAAAAAATTCACGATTCACGACGTGTAGAACATGCTCATCACAGATCACGGAAATAAAAAAAAAAAACGCAAAAACCCCTTACCGCCCTTGTTCTTTGTCAATTCTAACCTATTAATAGTTCTTGCAAAATTACACTGATAAAATGAAATGTAAGATTCGTTGTAGTATTATAAAATAGTAAAATATATCACTAACATTGCATTGTGGTTTTCTTAAATTTAGTCATAGAAATAGGCCGCTTTATTCTACTCGATTATTATGGAATATTGGGGACATTCTTTACAGATGAAAAATGGTGCATCAATGACGGCTTTGTCACGTTTTCACAACTAAAATCTCACAACTTATATCCTTGTAAGAACTACAAAGGTCTTTGTCTTCAAAGGTCTTTCTCACAACTAAGGAATTCGATTAGTCAGACCATACTTTATGGGATTTCTAAAATTCTTGTAGTACTTCAAAGGTCCTTGGTTGACCTTTAAGTTTAGTTATGAACTTAAGTTATACCTTCTGTTTTCGAAATCTATATGTAGAAACAGCAGCACTAGTATCTTTTATAACGTTTGTTTAGTCATTGTTTTCTTGATAAACAGACGCGATAAAACCTCTCGGCATTCTTTATTTCTTCTTTAGTTGCAAGCAACAAGTAGAGTATCGGAGATCTAAGTGAAGGTCGTCTAAATTCCGGTGTTTCTACGAAATTGGGAAGAAGACCATAATATATCGGATTTCTAAGGGTTGTATCTAGGATGCCAGAAATACCTTTTCAGGCAAAAGAGCCAATCGGGTTGCCTGGTTTGATGTGCGTCGCGTGGAGAGTCAGGTTTTTCTAGGAAAAAAAAGCAGAAGACTAGACCATATCGGGTTTGCAGGGCTTGCTTTAACAGTGCAAAAACGAGGAGAATTAAAGGTAAGTACTTTCCTCCTTTCTGCAATGGAAAATTGTGTAATAGATTGTGTTTTTTTGGATATCTCTTGACGGTAAATGTTTCTCGACAGATAAAAGAGTTGGAAAGCTACACAATGAGCAGCTTAAAGTGCACTCTAATGTTCCGCGATTTTCTTTGTTGTGCATTTATCTTTGCAAGCTTCTTTCATGGCTTTGCCTCACTAAATTAATTATACTATTGTTTTTTCTTAATGATGCTCAGAGATCGACTAATGTGCAAGCCTGAGCCTATTTTTTGTGAGCCTTCATTTTGTCGGAACTTGATTTATATATTTATCAAGGCCAACCTCGACTTGAAAACATTGTTTTTTGAACATCCCCCCCCCCCCCCCCCCCTAGCCTACGGGCCGGCCAGGTTCCTTGCACACAGCATTGCATTGCAAGTATTTAAGTGGGTGGGGGGAGCCGTAAAAAATAGGCTCCTGGCACGCATGGAATAAGCTCCGGCTCGCAGGCTTGCAATAAGTAATCTCAAAATTTGAGCTCAAGTCTTTTTAAAATAATTAATTAACATTTGCGGAAATCGGAGAGAGTGTGACATTGCACTGGCATTACAATCTCTCCAAGAATGAAACTCACTTTCAGAGTGATCTGATATTTATGAGAGGAAAAATGTCGTCTACACTTGCTACCAGAAACGCAACATCTGACTCATTTCAGAATATTAAAAGTGATGTGTTGAGGAAGTTTGAAGTACATGGGACACAGAACATTGCATTGATTTTCAAACACGTCCAAGAAAGTTCCGATGGCTCCCTTTGTTTGAAAGTAAAATACAAGTTTGGTGGAATCATTCAAGATTGGAAAATGAATTGCACCGAGTTATATTCAGTTGCTTATAAAAGACATGCATTGTTGCTTATAAAATTTGATTATTGAAAACGTCAATAAAGTAAGGAGTAGTAAAAGTATACATATTAATTTGGTTTGGGCTTGGGCGAAATGAGGTGACAACTAGTACGAAAACCTCACATATATTCAGTATATTGTACGTCTACGTCTTTTTTGAAAATTAAATAACATGGTGTTCTTTTTTTTCTGATAATGTGTAAGCGTGAGTTATCCCAAATATTACAGACAGATTATCTAGATGGAAGATAAATGAATGTTGCTCAAGACGCATATTCTTCCGATATACAGTCAATTTTTGATCTTCTTCGTGTGCTTTGATCATGCACGTTCTGTGCATATCTATTAAGTGTATAGACGGGAAAAACACACAGAATAAATAAATATACAAATGAATGAATGAATGAATGAATGAATGAATGAATGAATGAATGAATGAATGAATGAATGAATGAATGAATGAATGAATGAATGAATGAATGAATGAATGAATGAATGAATGAATGAATGAATGAATGAATGAATGAATGAATGAATGAATGAATGAATGAATGAATGAATGAATGAATGAATGAATGAATGAATGAATGAATGAATGAATGAATGAATGAATGAATGAATGAATGAATGAATGAATGAATGAATGAATGAATGAATGAATGAATGAATGAATGAATGAATGAATGAATGAATGAATGAATGAATGAATGAATGAATGAATGAATGAATGAATGAATGAATGAATGAATGAATGAATGAATGAATGAATGAATGAATGAATGAATGAATGAATGAATGAATGAATGAATGAATGAATGAATGAATGAATGAATGAATGAATGAATGAATGAATGAATGAATGAATGAATGAATGAATGAATGAATGAATGAATGAATGAATGAATGAATGAAGTGCTCTAAGAGCTTTGCATGCATATGCAAAAAGCATTTTTTCAATTAAATTCTATTGTTAATCTTAACATTTTTGTCTGTAATGAAGGAAACATATAGTAAAAATGTTTTCACTACATTTGTCCCTTCGAGAACGACCCATCATATATTCTGGCCCAGAAAATGTGAATGTCAACGAAAATGAAACTATGACACTGCAATGCAAAGCACGAGGGAAACCACGGCCAAACATAACCTGGACTAAAGGGGATCAGCTGGATATTATAGCGACAGGCGAAACGCTCAGAAAAGCAAATACAGGAAAATGTGATGCTGGGATATATCGATGCACTGCAGACAACGGCGTGAAGGCACCAGTGTCAGTTCGAGCTACAGTGAAAATTCAATGTAAGTAAAAAGTTGCATTCATTTATTCGCATACCTTTGTAAACATCAGAAGGGGGAAAAAACAACAGACAATAAACAAAAAAAAACAAAAAAACGTTTGACTCCCTTCCCTCTCCAACGTGTACTGTAAAAGTGTAATTTTGCCCATCGGGTGCCGGCATGCACAAAAATACATACCTTAAAATGCGTTGCGGAAATAGGTTTGATTTTAATTTAATTTCAGTTCCTATTGATTTCACTTACCAAGTAAGGCTCAAATTGGCTGAAATATTATAACAATATTGATTTCAATTTATGTTTAAACAATGGGGAAATTGTCGACCTTAAATATATGGCCCATGTAGGTGATGTTCGTGATAAGACGCCAGCGGCATGCAGTAAAACTATCAAAGAAGATTTTTTTTTTAGTTTTCTTGATCAATTCAAGATCATATATATATATATATATATAGATTATAGATTGTAGATAGATCAAAGACAAGACATAACTTTTGCTGTTACTCGGAGTTTCACGCTTACGCGATCTTCAGACAGTCTTTAATAAAGAATGATCCATACTGTAGTCTATATATACCTGAGGCGCTATAATCTATAATTGGAGTATTGTTATGTATTTACAATAGTGTTATTGTTCTATCAAGGTGCGATAATTTATGTTATCCGGCTTAAGTAATATTTGTTTTCGTGGCGGCATTTTGAAATAAGTTCTGATCTTTTGTTGAGAAGGTTGGCTTTATCTGCTTTAATAATGTTCAATTTTTCTGCTAAGCAGAGATTGCATTTCTTAGAAATATTATTGTAGGCTTTTGCTGAGGTGAAGATTGACCATTTGATGTGGTAAATTTTCTTGTTGTCTTGAAGTGTCCAGATGTGTTTTGATAGTTCAGTGCTGTTGGCGTATTTTCTGTTTCGGAAAGATAGCTTGTGTTGCGTATACCGTTGTTTAAATGTTCCTTCTGTTAGTCCGATGTAGTTCTTTGCGGGTATGTCGTCTTCTGTGGTTACTCGTGCGTTGTACACTATGCTGGTTGTGAGGCAGTTGTTTTCTAGTGGGCATTGGTCTTTTTTTCGGCAGTTGCAGTCGTTCTGTGAAGAGGTTGCGGGGCTGTTGTTAGTTATTTTCTTGTTGTGTTTGTTGATTATGCTTGTCATATTTTCCATGCAACTGTAGCTGACTTTAACGTTGTTCTTGTTGAAGATGCAGTGGAACTTGTGATTTTTAGGGAAGTGCTTCTGAATAAGGTTAAGGAAGGTTTTTCCTACGTTAGTTTGTACGTTTTTGCTGAATGGAGGGTTAAACCATATAATATTTCTCTTTCTGTTTCTTCTTTGTGGTGCAGATGTGTTATGGTTATTGTATGTGAGGGTTTCTGTGAATCCGCTGTTTTTTAGTGCTGTTTCGTAGAGTGGCTTAGCTGCGTTGAATGCTTCTTCGTTGCATGAAATGTCGGTTATTCTGCGGTTGATAGCTGCGGGTAGCTGTTTGATTATGGAAGGTGGGTGGTTAGATTTCGTGTTGATATACAGTGGCTCGTCGTTTGGCTTTCTGTAGGGGTAGTAGGATTCGTTTGTTAAGTTGAATGTGACGTCAAGGTAGTTTACTGCTTTCAGGTTGGTTTGTATGGTGATATTAAGGCCGTGTTTCTTAAATTGTCTCGTTATGTCCTTTCTTATTCTTTCTGCTTGTGGTCCAGTCGTGTTCTTAAAGATGGCAAGTCCATCTGCATCTGCACCACAAAGAAGAAACAAAAGCCTACAATAATATTTCTAAGAAATGCAATCTCTGCTTAGCAGAAAAATTGAACATTATTAAAGCAGATAAAGCCAACCTTCTCAACAAAAGATCAGAACTTATTTCAAAATGCCGCCACGAAAACAAATATTACTTAAGCCGGATAACATAAATTATCGCACCTTGATAGAACAATAACACTATTGTAAATACATAACAATACTCCAATTATAGATTATAGCGCCTCAGGTATATATAGACTACAGTATGGATCATTCTTTATTAAAGACTGTCTGAAGATCGCGTAAGCGTGAAACTCCGAGTAACAGCAAAAGTTATGTCTTGTCAAGACATAACTTTTGCTGTTACTCGGAGTTTCACGCTTACGCGATCTTCAGACAGTCTTTAATCTAATTTAATTAAAGACTGTCTGAAGATCGCGTAAGCGTGAAACTCCGAGTAACAGCAAAAGTTATGTCTTGTCTTTGATCTATCTACAATCTATAATCTATCTATATATATATATATATATATATATATATATATATATATATATATATATATATATATATATATATATATATATATATACAGCCTTTTGCAAAAATTATGGCCGGTTCAAGTATATATACAAGTATATCAAAAGTATATCAGAAATTATGGGATATCATCGCTAATATTTTTTTCGGGTTGCCTATCACTAGGGCTTTCTGAAAAAAATATCAGGAACGATATCCCATAATTTCTGATATACTTTTGATATACTTGTATATATACTTGAACCGGCCATAATTTTTGCAAAAGGCTGTATATATAAATTTTTCCAGTAAACAAAGGTTACAACGCTTGGTTGCGCTGCTGTAAGCTTTGGCTTGTGACATTATGCGCCACGTGATTGTATGTCCGATGCTATTGTCCTTGAGTGTCCATACATGTTTACTTAGTTCAGTCGAATTTCTAGATGACGTGTTGCGGAATGAGGCTGTGTGGTTTCTGTAACGTGTTTTGAAGTTGTTTGCGGTTAACCCGACGTAGGTTTCGTGTGTGTCGTTGTCTTTTCGTGTTACTTTGGCCTGGTATATCACACCAGACTGTAGGCATTCACCCATCAGGGGACAATTCTCTTTGTTCCAGCAGTTGCATGGTTTTGTTTTTTCATTTTCGTGAATTCAGCTTTTTCTTGTTTTGGTTGTCTATTATTTGCTTTACACTGTATTAGAATTATGCATTTATGAACCTCACACACAACATGTCAATGAAATTATTGAACTCGTGTGCTTACTATTAAAACAGAAACAAATAAGTAATTATAGTGTACTATATAAAACTATATAAACAAAACGTTTTTGAAACTGGTTTATTATTATCCTGATTATAATCACTCTCCAGGGATTTGAATACGTTTTCACTTGATAAAAATGTATTATCAAAGTTCTAGTAAGACACTCTTAAAAGAAATTTTGCTTTCAGGTGTTCTTATTGTTGTTTTGCATAAATTAGAAATTGACATTCGACTGAGCGGCATGTTTGCATTAGCTGACGTTAATTTGGACATTATTTTTTTATGGCGGTTTGCTCTTTTAACGATCTTTCTGTGGAAAATTGTGGAAGTTCTCGAAGAAACAAAGACATCTGTTTTGTTTTGGTACCTTTAAAATCTTGTACAAAGAGTATCTGCACACATCTACGTGGCTGTCTTAAAACTTCTTCCAAAGATGTGAAGTACGAGTGGGAACTTTGTCTTTTAAGAGCTGGTGTTTTTAAAATTGAAAATACAGATGAGATGACAATATGTCCGCTGCATAGGGACCACTTTGGTTTAGGCTGGCGTTCCAGCAGAGTCTGTAAACATCCTGCACACGATTGTAAGCAAAAGCCTGCCAGAGGTGTGACAAAGCGTATCTCTCAATCTCTCATTCGAAACATGGGGAATATTATGCGAAATTGGTCAAGGTATTGTTACATCTATGGGCTGCATTTTCCATCTGAGTTTCGGTGAAATTAGAAAATACTAAAAGTTTATTATCGTTTAAAGGAATTTGCATGAAGTGTTTGGAGATGCACGGGAGTACACTAGAAAGGTCGATATCACAGGTATGTAATGAATGTTTACTAGTTAATATATGTAATAACTAGTCTCCAAATATAAAAATAATATATTTCATTATAATATTAAAAGTTAATTTTACTTATGTTAAACTAAGTATAACAATCACTGAAATATTCATCATTCCTCTTAGGGTCGACTGTGCAATAATTACCAGGAGGGGGGGGGGGGGGGGGCATTACATAAAATTGATGCCAGGATAGGGGGGCTCAAAGTAAAACCACTCATTTGACACTCATTTTTATGTTATTTCTAACATAACAGGAGGGGGGTAAGAACTATTTTTTTGTTTTGGAGGGGGGTACTGCCTAAGTTTTTGCTTGATAAATCTGGTTTTCCGGTTCCCCCCCCCCCCCCCTCCTGGTAATTATTGCACAGTCCCTTATTATAACTTCTTATGTAATGTAATGTAATGTGGTGAATTATTCATGTGTTACTCACAATCACGAGCAATTAGTAGTTAGTATGTATTAGTATTATTCATTATCGATGGAGTTTAAGGAGGGGGGGGGGGTACAAGCAAGGGTTAGCAACCGCACAAACAAATCGACAAAAACCGCACAATAGCAACAAGATTTGCTAAAAATCGCAACCGCAAGATTTTTAAAACCGCAAAACCATAAAGTTTAATGAAAGAAACCGCAAAACCACACCAAAAATAACAAAAACCCGCAAAATTCTTACGCCCCCTTATTATCGTCATCAGCAGAACCATCATCATTATCTTCAACGGCATCATTATCATCATCATCATCAACAACACTATATCCTGTCATTATCATGATCACAATCACAATCTGCATCATCCGAGATCATCGATCATTATCATTATGTAGGTAAATCTTTTGTAACCATGCAAGCCTGCACGTACGTACGGCCGGCCAACCACAAAACTTGTAGGAAGGTAACACCTACGGAAACTTCAAGACGCATGCGTTCAATGCGAGACACAGCAGGAAAGAAAGTCTTTGGAAAGGAAGATTGGCTAACTGTTCAGCAGATTACAAGCTACTTCTCAAGACTAGCAAGTATGAAAAAACTTGGGAAGCTTCAATCAGCTCCTGTGACTGAAGATGAAGAAGATGAAGTTGATGTTGTTCTGCAAACAGCCGTAAGCTATAATCTGCGTAAGAAAGTGTTCAAGAAACTGACTTTGTACAACGTTTGTCATTTTGACTTTCGTGCACACGTAGCTGTCAGTAGACGATTTAATTCGCATTATGTTTTAGATGCGGATTGGCCTTCCATTGGATACTATATATACTATTGAAACTAGTATTGAAGAGTTTTGAATTGAGTCGTATCTGTTTTACGTTGAGATATGTAGAGAATGAATCAGATGAATCTGGATTACCATCGATTTACTTGCTATACCCGCCGTCAGACAAAATGTTTGTGAAGAGATTATTTTACGTCAATCAAACATAATTTGTCTAGACTACTAATAATTGCTATGGCTGAACAACCGACAATGTGGAAAAAAATCGGCTAGATAGAAATGTTATTTTAAAAAGAATAGTTGGTCCAAAAATACCAATGTTATATTTTAATTATTTGGTTCCAACGATCTGATACCTAGAATACATCGTTAGGCTAAAATTTGTTTTCAACATTAGTATGCGAATTTTGAAATAGACAAACGTCAAAACTGATTTTGACGGAAGAGAATCGCTAGCTCACTTCGCGAACTCTGTTGGGCCCGGCATTATTATACTTTATTTTTATTATCACTATTATTTCATTCCATTTTTTATGTCATAATACTGATGATTTTGTGAAAGTTAACGCTCAATGGTAAACGACCAGGAACCAGTTCGTGACAGTTGATTGTTTCTGACCATAGGCAATCAATACTGATTATCAGATCAGGCTACGCTGTCGTTGTAATTTGGATAATGTTCATCTTTTATACTTTTGCTTTACGAATCTGCTGTCTTAATGATGTAAGTATCGAACATTTATACATAAATCAACTCAATAATTGTTGTTGTAATTTGATCAGCTTAACATTATCGTTGATGCAAACTTGGACGGCATGTTTTTTTCGAAAAAAAAAACAGCTTATAGTTAAAATATTTTATTATTGTACATTTATGACTTCTTAAATCGTCCTACTACATTAGCTGTTGTTTTAGGTAAGTATTTCAAACTTATCGGCTATTTTAGTCGCAAATGGTCATTAGTCTTATGCATTGGATACTTGTAAAAACACGAAATTCGTGATACTGTATCTCTTCACCATTAAAACTTTACAGAATTTTTTTTCTTTGTATTTGTTAACCATTATCAGTTGTACATAAAAGTCAAACTTTGTTGTTTTAAAAAGTTGCCGGATCAAATTGTTAAGAATGCATACTTAAAATGTAGATTTCATAGCCTAATATGTAAATAAGCGTAAATTTTCATGTAATAAATCTATTGATACTTTGATACTGTTGTTGTATTTATTATATGTTGTAGTAAGCCTGTACAGATTCCAGTTAAGAAAAAAGCTACAGTATTAGAGAAATTAATTTGTAAAGTTGGTGTAAATTTCAAGCGATTTTTATCGTTCGTCTGACTACATTCACTTAAACCTCGATATCTGCTAGAGAATTTAATATTTTTGTTTGAAATTACACACAGTTAATATTTACACTAAAATACATATCCCTGCCAAAAATGAAAGAAATCGGTGATACCCGTTGTAGACATAATTTTCGATTTTGCATGGTTTTCACACGGACTCGCTCTTAAATGTCATAGAATTAGTCAGATAGGATACTTTGAGGAGTTATTTTGATGTGATTTGATTTAAGAAGTACTAGTTGCCCCCCAGTCAAATCCAGAAAAGTCACGTGATTGATAGTAAGCAATTAACTAGTCTTAGTGTAAGCGCACTTAGATTAATTCATGGTGCATACAAAGAACGAAATTATTATTATTATTATTATAATACCATGATCTCCTCGGAATTCATTGTTTTTGGAGGGACGTTTAATGGCTAACATCCCTCCTTCATGAATAGGATGAGGAAAATTTAGAAACGAATGAGTCTAAATATCCCTCATCACTAATAATGAGGCATGGTCCCTCATATGACAATCACCGGGACCATGGCTGGGTAGCATTAACCCAATCGAAAATTTTGCGCAATGACTCTGGACTACACTATTGAACACCCAAGCACTTGTGGAATCCATTGAATAATCTTAGCGCATACGTTGACTAGCCGAGAATTTTTCTTACTATTTGTGACGTAATCAAGACGGTTTGAAAACGCTTCATTAATACCGCTCTAGGCCAACCAAAGTGAATTAGAATAAAGCACCACGAATGAATGAATGCTGGTTCAATTGGCCATTGTCGCATTTAACAAAGGCAAATTCCCTTAAGTATGCCGCAAATCAACAGCTTTGTAAAACTTTGTAATTTATGCATCGTACGAAAGCTAACATATTTCCTAAGAGCAGTTTTATTCCTCGGTAATCATAATATTACAAACTAATAGCATGAAATTTCAGGTGATTAGTGATTAAATGTCTCCGAAAACCGAGGGAGGTTTTGAGGTTTTGAGGCTCAAGCCTCGGGAGGTTTACTTAAAGTCCCTCCGCATTCGGCGTCGGGACTTCAACAAAACTTCCCGAAGCTTTCGGGGACATTTAATCACTAATCACCCACAAGTCATGCTATTACTGATAATACTTATCAATTTTAATTTACCCACAACCACGCGCTGTCTCGTTTTTCAACACTGTCTATTATATGTTTAGAAGCGCAGTAGGGAAAGGTCTTTGCAATAGCATGAAAAATCACAAGCTAGTCACACCAACTAGATAAAAAACGTTGCATCTTGCCTTCATAACCTAAACACAATAATCAATGTGGGATGCCCGTACCAAACAATGCGTGACGTCAAAAACATTGTACGCCTATAAAACATCAAACTATCTTTTCTTAAATAACACTGCTTTTGAAATCTATTCTTCAGAAATCATTATCTTCATTAAAAATGAATATGATAAGTCGTTTACAACATTCACGTCCGACACAGCCGCTCATGTTGTATACAATATAGGGGGACTAGTACGAAAATCGCTCATAAATTAATTCGGCTGAAACTTTTTTGTTATAATCTTTAAGGGTACGGTCTAATAAACACTGATTAAATTTCTTTCTTGATATTCCGATGGCAAGTAGTATACGATATTCTACACCGAATCCCTAAAACTTTGACATTTTTGCGATATATATACATATATATTTGAGTGCTATTTCTGTTGAAAAAATAAACAGTAAACAAGAAGCATATCAACTGCAAACATGTTAAAAAGCCTCATTAGGTATTCTAGAACAACTTGGTAACAAATGTTTGTTGAAAAATGACTGAAATCGATATCCTTCATATATATGTATACATATTCCGAATGTGTCAAAGCTTTAGAGATTCGGTGTATATTTTTTATATTATATATATATACAGTCTTTTGCGCCATTTACTCAACACCGCTCCATAGATTTTTACATTACTTGTGAATGAGATTAGGATTTATTTTTGAGTCTCTTTTTAAAAATGCTATTTTTATTCGAAACAAAAACAAATACAAGTGTCTTTTTACGAGAATACCACTTTAAAGCTACTAAAATACCCAGTGACTAACAAACCTGTGACCCTCGTTTCTGGTGGTCTTACGGAGAGAGAAACAAAACGTAGAACTCAAATAAAACCCTTCGATACACAGGAAAGACTCAAAGAGAGAATCTACTGGGCATCGAACCCGGATCGGAAGATCAGTGAGAGAAGACTGGTTCAATTGGTTGTAGAGTATATTCTCAGGATCGAGAGCGCACAAAATACATATAATTTTGTTGATTGCTGCTGTTATTGCTTATGTTGAAATATAAATGTGAGGGAAAAAGCAAACAAACCTTAACGATGCCTTTCTCTTCGTAAATGGTCCAATCGGTCTCATCATCTGAGTAGGATAACTGATATGTCCTTGTGAAATGATTATAGTCATGCCTTCCTTGAGTTGCCACGCCTTTGATTAATGTCCTGTTCAGCAAGTTAACCTGCAACCAATAAGGACCTCCACGTGACGAAAACCAACAGCCATTATAATTCAGTCGACCATAATGAGGCGGCGCCCAATGGTCGAAACTGGATGCTGTTATTTGGGAATTAAGGATTCTACCATCTTCCATACCAAGGGCATAACACTTGCTGTTGCCTGTTAATAAATTTTATTGTTCTTGTTTGTAATGATAATTATTGCTATATAAATAGATTCATTCCACTAAATCAATTCTCTATTTTATATAAATATAAATTTATAACATTTAAGATGGTAATATTATTATTATTACTATTATTATTACTACTATTATTATTACTATTATTATTACTATTATTATTATTGTTATGATTATTATTATTATTATTATTATTATAAATCATGAAAAATAAACAAACAATGCGAACGATAGACCAGTGCACATATGTCCTCAATATTTTCTAACTCTAGAATTATCTGCCTGAAATAGGCCTTTTGCATTATGGCGTCTTTTACTACCACTACCAGAACCCCTTACACATTTTCTTTTGTTCAGTTAATTAGCACCAATTGTCTTACTCCTTCTCATGAGGAAATAGAAATTTGAATATCGGAAAGAATATTCGCGAAGCATTTTGGTGGTGGTAGTAAAATGATTCCATCATGTATTCACTATTCCTCCAAATGTTAAGAATGTCTTTTCCACATGGTAAACAAAGAAACAGTGAAAAGGAAGGGTCACATTTTCAAATACTCCGCAATGTTATGTAGTTATGTTTTCTAACTCTATCTGCCTAACTTCACTACTAGGCCCGATGACAAGAACGTTTTTGTCATGCAAATGAAACTTCAAACTTTAAAGTATTATTTTGTTATTGCTCGTTTTAGTAGCTACAAAAGTCCTACAGAAATCAAATACCGGTTTACGCTCTCTAACGTTACTTCTACCTGCACTACTACCTCTGGCATGTCATTATTCCACCTGGGCCACATTTGGAGCTCCTCTTGGGAGGTTTCCATCCTTCGAAAAAAATCAGTTCTTCAGGTGGATCCCAACTGATTTAGGTCGAATTTTGCTCAACTTTATTCTCTTTCGCTTTGCAAAAGTATCGCGTCAATTTAACTGGATTTTTCATGTATGTGTCACCCAAGTTTACGTAAACTGTAAACTGTAAATGGTGTTATTCTATCGACCTAAATATGTAATATGCAAATTATTGCGGTTTTCTTCCATTACACACCAGGTAATGAATTATTTGTCACAATGGAAATGTACAAGCATTTTCTATTGTCTCTTATCCAAACGAAATATGTCCTACCTACAACAATGAAATATGCTATTTGTAAAAGATATTTGGTGAATCTTTTCGATGATTTTCTTCCCTGTATTTCTTTTGGAGTAAACGCTGTTGCTTGTCGAGCCAAAGATCTGGATCTAGGGAATATTGAGATACAAACAAAGTATTTGCTGATTGGCTTATTCATTCGGGCTGAGAGATGAGAAATCACCTGGTATTGGCTGCCTAGCGGATATTGCTCGTTCAAGTCGAGCGGAATTGGGATTGAATTGATAAATAAATATGATATCTCACTCTTTTTTATGTGGTCTCTATTTATCATATATCATTGTTATCGTTAGTTTGAGTTGAGCATGCAGAAATCACTAATTCGAAAGTCCAAACCCACATTTGTCATGTAACAATCGCCATCGCCAACATAATTCTGGCCATGCGCCCGCTAGCAATGTCAGCGGTGTCACCTCAAAGTGGTAGGCAAATTTACTCAGATTTTACAAAGAAATGTATAGTGAATCAAGACGCTTTTCAATTCATAAAATTCTGGTTAAGGATTTTTTCGGCTAGTATTCTGTAATTCTTTAAGGATACCTTCGAGACCTTTGAGATCACTGCTTTATGATCGAATCAATTTTTTCCCTGCCTTCTCAATACCATTGTATAACTAGTATATATGTTTTGTAAGCTAACAATTTAAACGTAGTTTTCGAAAATCTGTTTACAAGTCTGTGGTTTGCGAAAAAAAATTATTGTTTTTTTCCAATGTTTTTGAGTGATCAAAATAGTTTGATAAATCACCAAGCTACGCCCTAATCTGCTCTCGGATTTTTGAAAACCAAAAGCAAGAACTCTAGGTAGATTTGGGAAAACTACGTTTATGTAGCTTTCAGAAAATATATACTTTTATGGCAAAATATTTAAAAGCCGGCTAACAATGTATCGCTTATGGGGGGGTCCAAATCCCCTCCTGATCCCTTAACATCACCTGTTTCCAAATTGCTATACCATGATTTCATAGTGCCCTTCTTACTGCTACGTGTATGAATATCTACGACACGTTGTCATAGCCTAGTCTCAACCAATGGTTGCTATGAACTATGACATGTTTCATTTTGATTCGTTGATTTTTCACATCCCACCCGTGTCACATTAGTCATAAAATCACACGTACAACTGCAAACTCAATATACTTTTTTGGGACTGTTGAGACTGCATTAACGTCTTCAGACTGTGGGCCGATATCGAAAGGTAGGTAGGATCCTAACCAATAATCAGCTTGCTTTACTTTGACAAAGCTTACCACTACCCATATATCTGATATATTATTTAAATCTGATGAAGTATGCAAACATTAGAACTTCTGAGTCTCCATTTAATTTTCAATCGCTCCTTAGTTTTCTTTTCGAGAGGAATTTATATAATGCATCACGAAAAGTAAAAAATGTCAAAAGTAAACTATATTTTAAAACGTGGTTTATCTGTTCTTGTAAAGCAAGGGTCTCTTTTTAAATTATTTTACGTAGATACGTGGTTAACAGTAACAATAAAATGCACGAAAAAATTGCAGTTTTACTTCAATCACAAGTAAAACGCACCAAAAAAAAAAAAAAAAACCGTATCAGAACATCTGGCAACGAAAACTTATACTCTGTTAGCTTCAACGTACATCATGAATTCTAAAATTGTTACCGTTCTGGTTTTGTGTGCCATTCTTATGGTGGTCATGGCGGAGGGTCATGGAGAAGAAAGGCACCACAAGGAAGATTCTCGTTTGGACGGTAAGAAAAATAGTAAATATTATGTCATATTTATTTCGTAGTTGTTGTCCTCATTTTCTCTTTGCCTTCTTCTCCGTTTCTTCTTCTTCTTCTTCCTCTTCTTCTTCTTCTTCTTCTTCTTCTTCTTCTTCTTCTTCTTCTTCTTCTTCTTCTTTTCATTCTTCTTCTTCTTCAGTTGTTCTTTACCTTTTTTTCTTTTCTTCTTCTTCTTCCCCTTCTTCAGTTGTCTGGTGTGGTCTGGTGTGGTCTGGTGTGGTCTGGTGTGGTCTGGTGTGGTCTGGTGTGGTTTGGTGTGGTCTGGTGTGGTCTGGTCTGGTCTGATGTGGTCTGGTGTGGTCTGGTGTGGTCTGGTGTGGTCTGGTGTGGTCTGGTCTGGTGTGGTCTGGTCTGGTCTGGTCTGGTGTGGTCTGGTCTGGTGTGGTCTGGTCTGGTGTGGTCTGGTCTGGTGTGGTCTGGTCTGGTGTGGTCTGGTCTGGTGTGGTGTGGTCTGGTGTGGTCTGGTCTGGTCTGGTCTGGTGTGGTGTGGTGTGGTGTGGTGTGGTGTGGTCTGGTGTGGTCTGGTGTGGTCTGGTCTGGTCTGGTGTGGTCTGGTCTGGTCTGGTCTGGTCTGGTGTGGTCTGGTCTGGTCTGGTCTGGTCTGGTCTGGTCTGCATTGGTATTGTATTGTCTTGTCCTGTGTTGTCTTGCCTTGGCTTGCGCTGTGGTCGTGCACCTTCCTTTTCTGCTTTTTTCATTCATTCCATCACAAATAGCAGAATTTAGTTCGATTCAGTCAAAATAATTAACACCATTTTTTTTTTAATAACAGACTCCAAATGTAGAGACAAATTCAGTACGAGATATTGCAAGCGTATGAAGAGGCTTAATAGGTGCACGCGGTCCAAAAAGTTTAAAAAGAATTGTAAGAAGACATGCGGTCTATGCTGAATTAGAAGACAACTCATTTGACATGCAAGATTAAATAGATACCAAGTACAAAATTAGTATTAAGATAAAATATAAAGAAATGTAATTTTTGCCTTACGAATAGATCCTCTTAAAACCGTTTATTGAATCTGACAACACGATTTGTTTTTCAGTTAAATGGAAAAAAAGTTGTAATAAATGTTAGAATCTTGAAATGGAGAATAAATAAAAAAAAGCAATGCGTATAACATGCATTTGTGTTGATTAACTTTTCCTTGTTCTACAAAAGGAATGCAACATATCAGTTCAATCAGCTGACTACCGGCTGCTTTGATACTAATATAAACTGAATACAACATAATACATGCATATCAGTGAAAAAATGAATGTAAGCGCTAACACTGGATGATGAAATAATTCTAGTTACATTGCAGTGTTATACTTCAATCATGCCCTTGTATCCATTCTTATTTATTCTATACTTCAATGACTACAGGGGATTATGATATCTACCGTTTAAACGATTTCCCTTCAGCTATATAAACAATGCATGCACTTTAAACAGCGCACCCATACAGTTCCATTCTAATAGTAGAATGCCCATACCATGATTTTGGTAAAAGTCGTACAAACTTTGCCGTGAATGGTTCTGTCAGCATGTTCTTGACGACCGTTCTGTGATAATTATTCCCAGGAAAGGTCTAAAAAAAAAAAGCATATTAGAAATAGATCTCGCCAATGCTATTACATGTGTTGTAGAATATACAATAGATCAGCAAATGAAAGCTGTACATGAAATATTATTTTCATTATCGTGGTTGCTATTTGATGTCGTTTTGGATTATACACAGAGGAGAAATATGTACATCAGACATGGATGTTAAAAATGCTACTTTTATTCGAAACAAAAATAAATAAAAGTGTCTTTTTTTATGAAAGTAGCGCTTAATACCCAGTGACTTAATACCCAGTGTTATAACAAACGTGTGACCCTCGTTCCTTGTGGCCTTACGGAGAGAGAAACAAAACGTAGAATTCAGATAAAACCCTTCGAAACACAGGAAAGACTCAACGAGAGACTCTACTTGGGCATCGAACCCGGATCGCAAGATCAGCGAGAGAAGACTGTTTTAATTGGTTGTAGAGTATATTCTCAGGATCGAGAGCGCACAAAATACATATAATTTTGTTGATTGTTGCTGTTATTGCTTATGTTGAAATATAAATGTGAGAGAAAAAGTAAACAAACCTTAACGATGCCTTTCTCTTCGTAAATGGTCCAATCGGTCCCATCATCTGAGTAGGATAACTGATATGTACTTGTGAAACGATTATAGTCATGCCTTCCTTGAGTTGCCACGCCTTTGATTAATGTCCTGTTCAGCATGTTAACCTGCAGCCAATAAGGACCTCCACGTGACGACAACCAACAGCCATTATAATTCAGTCGACCATAATGAGGCGGCGCCCAATGGTCGAAACTGGATGCTGTTATTTGGGAATTAAGGATTCTACCATCTTCCATACCAAGGGCATAACACTTGCTGTTGCCTGTTAATAAATTTTATTGTTCTTGTTTGTAATGATAATTATTTCTATATAAATAGATTCATTCCAATAAATCAATTCTCTATTTTATATAAATTTATGGACTTTTGATATATTTTATCTATTTTTGTTGTAATGATAAATTGCTATAATTAGATTTATTACATTATAATTAATTCTTTATTTTACACGAATTACCATTGTCATTGACATTTTTTTCATGGTCAAATTATACTCAGGAATTTCATTATTTAGAAGAACCCTAGGTACGTTACGCATTTTGTCATATTTTTGAATAAGGAAAAAGAAGAAAATAAAATATCAGAGGAAAGTGTATTTTTAGAATGAGTGGACTCAGGCAACCCTGTAATTACACTGTAACATTAAAAAGCAAATAAGCTATACAACTACTTACCTGTACAATTTCCAGGGCAGTCACACATGTATGGTTGATGGGTATTTTGTAACTGAGGTGTGCAAACCCCGTTCCCGCATGGCTGTTTAGAGCATATGGTCTAACCGAAAAATCAGCAAAAGAATGACAAATGTTATTCCTTAAAACAAAAAAAAATGGGTCTTGTTTACCAACTTTTGCTTGGATTTGCTTTGCTTTGTTTTGGCTTTTTTTTGATGTTGGTTGGTTTGGTTAGTTTTATTATTTTTTTCTACTTATAGAGAAAAGAAATATATAAGTCAGAAAACTTTAAATGCAAAATTTTAGATATGTTACATAATTTATAGTACACTCGACAAAATTACTCGACTCTGATTGGTCTAGAGGAGTACAATTAGAGCGTTAATTGGTACTCCGCGGGAGTACCAATTAGGTCGCTATGGAAACACGGCCAAAAGCGGCAAATTTCCCCAGTGAAATGAGTGAAATTCCCCAAAAAAATCAGTGTTTTATAGATTAAAATGGAAAAATTTCAGAAAACTGTTCAATACACACATAGGAAGGCCTCAAATTATGATAACTAGACAAATTCAAGACCTAATAAATCATGTTTTGTAGTAGAAAGTCCTTTTTTCTTTCTAGTTTTCGCCAAACAATTTGAGTTGGAGTTTTGAATGTTCTCGTTTTACTACCTGTTGTCTTCTGTGGTCTTCTCGAAAAATAAATTGAACACCACAACTACAATAATTGTACAATATGTAGAAAATAGCTAACAATAGTTTTAAAGCAAATTTCTTTCCGTTTAGCCAAAAAACACAGCGAGTAGAGGCTCGTTTTTTGTTTTGAAAATAGTTAAGATCAAATCTTACCGGCAAACTGTCGAGTAGTTGTAGAGAAACGCATTCAGCTATTTATCACCAGTTAATTGATCCTAAGTTATCAATCCAGTCTTGAAATAATAAAATCTTCAGATAATTCGCCATTCAAAGAAAATAGCAGCGAAATTCTTCAAGCTACAGGAGGGAATGATATCCAAAGCACATGGTCTGATCACTGGCGACTCGTTCACGGCAAGCTGTACTTCAAAACTTTTAACTTGAACGACATATTTGTCGCTTTTATCCCTTTTGATGTTGTCCAGCTAACTTATTTTCAAAGAAAGTATTTTGAAATTGTGTTTTTGCAGTTATTAGCAAATGCTAAGAGGAAAAAAACTTATATTAGCGAACTGTAAACTCTCAACTTTCGCTTAGTTTTCACACAGTACGTTTTCAAAGAAAAGTCGCTTCTTGATTCGCTGTTTAGCTGTCAGTACTGTCATTCAATAGTTGTAAACATGCATTAAAATGGCTTTTTACTTGAGATGTAAAATTATTTTCTAGTATTTTGTAGTTCAAATCATACATAAAATACTAATCTAAAATGGTTTTACAGCAACGTTAATACTTTCTATGCTGTTCTTGACTTAGCGTTCTTGGAGAAGGGTCGGTTATAGCAAAGGCAATGAAGATGAATGAATGCCTTCGCTTCGCATTTTTTATAAAATTTTGTCGAGTGAACTATAAATAAAAAATCGCACGACCTTCTCGTACAATTTGGAATTAATAGGCACTCGTAATGTTTTGAAAGTTCTTTAATTGCACTCGCCTAAAGGCTCGTGCAATTACAAGAACTTTCAAAACATTACTCGTACCTATTAATTTCCAAATTGTACTCGAGGTCGTGCGATTTCCTATACTAATAACCATATAGGAAAATGTATAAAATACGAGAATTTGGAGTATAAGGAAATCGAAGAAAAAAATTGACTGAGAAAAGTCGCGAAATTATGTCCAGAGCAAATTAGCAAAGCAAATTGTATTCTATATGAATTAGTATATACATGAATAAAGCCTACAAATATGTTTTAAAGATGGAAAGTCGAGAAAACTTACTTCATGTATTATTCACAATTTCACTTAAAAAAGCCTTTCCACTATGACTATGGTTAACGTTTTCTTGACTCAAATTACCTTGAAAATCCCTTATTTGTTTTCTCCTTTGCACCATTCATCATACATTAAAATGATTCCCTTTTTTAAGATTTTGGCTTGAATTTTTTAAATTTATTTTAATTGCTGACGTTACTTACTTCCATTCTCATGAAGAAAAAATTCTCTTTCTTGACCAGGTACTTCTTATAGTCTGTTCCTCCATAATTCAGTAGTTCACACTCAACTTTTCCAGTAGTGTTTGCGTCGGAACCAAAATTTACTGACAAACATAATGTGTTCATCACACAAGAACTCGCACATTCTATGTCGTTGTCGACCTCGAGTACCGAGATAAACGAGCCTACTTTTCTCAAAACTGACCCGTTGATTCTTTTATGGAAGTTCCCATACGTGAATGGTCCTTGTTTACCCACACGCATGGAAACATCCACAGTACAAGTTGAAATCTCGAACAGGACGAAAAAGAAATAGAAGAGTTGGAGTACTTGGATTATTCCTGTTACTTCCATCACGGCAGTTGCTGTAAGACTGACTAAGTTTATACATTACAAAGTATTTGTTGAAAGTCGTCGTCATGCAATTAGCAAATGGCAATTTCAAAATTTGCATATTTTTCTATAGTTTCGATTGGAATTAATTTAATATTAATGACTTCAAATTCTTTGGGAATGTAGATAAAAGATCGAATACAAACTCCCCCCAAAAAAGAGATATTTGAATTTGAATTTTTAACAAGATTTCTTTAGCGATTTTTAGGCTAGGTCTAGAGTGAACAATTTCTTTGAGATGTGGGTGGTCGAGAGTCTGCAGTTTGGTGAGATATTCATCAAAATCTAAGAGAATATGCTTTGTTTATTATAGACGGTAATAATAATGGACCCCTCTCAAAATTATCTTGGATGCGGGGCTAACATGAAACACAAAAGAAATCACACTTTTTCTCGATGGAATTTGTGGCATTTCTCTTGTGATCCATGTTAGCCTTGCATTCAAGATAATTTTGAGAAGGTTCCATAGAGAGAAACAAAGTTTCGTCAGACAAACAAATAAGTATCATTTCTTTATTAAATTTCCACGATGAATAATGTTTTTCAATCTAGAAACAAATTAAAGTTGTATGATTATTGAGTAATAGTCAAAGAAAAACACAAGAAAATAATGAAGTAGAATCAATCACCTGCTAAAAAGTATCATGATGCCTAGTTTCATAGGCCAAGCAAATCCCCCTAAGCAAACCTCTAAACTACAAGAGCATGCACTAAATAAATCAATGACAAAAGTTGACATATATACGTCAAGGCATTACACACTGAATCACTGGATACAAGAGACTTGCATTTTAAGCAACGGCTTTCCCTTCATTTCAGCTGTTTTGATGTATGGTGTTCATTATCCAGTTCTTGAAGTATAACACATCAGCATACACACTTGGGTATCTCATGTTTGTACAATCTCTGTAACCCCAGCTAGTGATACCCATCAGAAACCATCTGCCATTGCGTGCACAGACAAGAGGACCACCGCTATCACCGTGGCAGGTAGACTTCGGGTATCCATTGTATCCATTGCACCTCATTCGACTAGTTACTCTTCGTAATCCTTGGAAAAGAGTTTTACAACGGCTTCGATCCATAAGAGGTACCACTGCTTCCTGAAGTACGATGGAAGACTTGTAATTGGCCATGGTTGTTCTTCCCCAGCCTGTGACATAACACGCGGTGTTGGGTGGGAAGTCAAAGGTTGGTAGACACACTGGAGAAACATGAGCGTTAAACACCATCGGCTGCTTGAGTTGAAGAAGAGCGATATCATAGTCCGTTGTCGTAGTGGTGTACTGTCGATGAACTATAACTTTCTCGACTGGTATTTGCTGTTCTGTTCCATCAATACGGCTTCGGTTGTATTCTCCTATAAGAATAGTGGAATTAGTGTGCATTTAATATTATTCGTTTAATTTTTTCACTCGTTTCCGGCAAAGACATGGGAGAAATGGTAACTCATATTGTGCATTTTTTTTTTGTCTTTGTTATTTGTTACCCTTCATTCGTCCATTTATAGATTAACTTATTCATTGATTCATCAATTAGTTTATCAATTGATTAAATAATTGATTGATTACTAGTAATTGATCTATTCATTCATTCATTCATTTATTCGTCCATTTATTCATTCATTCATTCATTCATTCATTCATTCTTTCATTCATTCATTCATTCATTCATTCATCCACCCATCCACCCATCCACCCATCCATCCATTTATTCATTCATTTATTCACTCATCCATCCATCCATTCATTCGTTCATTCAACCATTCATCCATTCATCCCTTCAATCATTCATTCATTCATTCATGCATTCATTCATTCATTCATTCATTCATTCATTCATTCATTCATTCATTCTTTCTTTCTTTCTTTCTTTCTTTCTTTCTGTCTGTCTGTCTGTCTGTCTGTATTTCTTACTATATTTCTTGCTATAGAGGCTTGGCACCATCACTTGATGACAGCCATGGCATGAAACAGGAACAATTGATTTTGTTGTCTAGTCTGATTGATATGCTCCTTTCCGTTGTCTTCCCACAATCCCTTATGATCTCAGCGCGAGCTCGAGGTCAGGGTAAAATTTGCATATTTTTTTATATATTTTTATGCAAATTTTACCCAGACCTCGACCTCATGTTCGGATCATAAGGGATTCTGGGAAGACTACGGAAAGGTCTATGGAAAAAAATAATTCCGTTTCCTGTCAGGTAAAAAAAATATGTTGTGCCTCCTGTCATGGCTGACATCTCGTGATGGTGCAAAGCCTCTATATCAAGACCTCATGCAGGGCTTTTATTTGTACTACCGCGCAAAACTTACCTACTGTTATGTTAATATGTTCTGGTCTGGATATAGTGTATCGCGATCCTTGTCTTATAGTCACACAATGCGCTGCTGTTACAATCCACCGTTTATTTACAATTGATGCCCCACACAAATGGGGATAGAACCTTCCGGACCGAAGGCCTCCCATTTGGACTTGCCAAGGCCATCCCCCGTGCTTCGATGGGTCACCTCCGACGATTCTGTTTTGGAAAGAACCTTCAAACGTTCTCACTCCACAAACTATGTAGTAATCAGAAATATAGAAATGCTTAAGTATACATGTTTAGCTGCCAACTGATCTTGAGAAAAATATTAGCCAATCAGAATAAAGAAAACTTACAAAATTGAGGCGTCATTCTTAGAAGCTTAGCGACTCGGGCAACTGTCATATTTCTTTATTTTATTTTCCCACTCAATAATGAATATCATAGCAAATGTATACAAAATATCAAAAACTTCTCCTGAAAACCTAGATTTATCTCGGATAGACATTTTTATCAGTCACTTTTTGCTGGCTTTATGACACCTCATTTTTGCAGTGACGTCATCTCTGCTTCAGATTAGCTGGTTACGTTCATCACTACTTACTTGTAAACTTGAGTATTATAGATGCAGTAGGTCCCTCGCCGACAGAGTTTTCAGCGACGCAGGAATACGTTCCATTACCCGATGACGACACGTGTAATACGTTGAGCACGCCATTTGATGATTCGCCAATGTTAACTCCTTTATGGTAAAACCTGAAGTTGGATGCCGGAGGAAGGGCAATAACTTTGCACACCAGTGACATGTTTCCATTAGGATAAATATAAATACCTCCAGTCGATAAAGTAAGCGTTGCATTTCTTGGTTTATCTGATAGAGATACGTGGGAAAAAACTTAACGATATACCTTTCTTAGATTCGCTTGTGTGACCACGAAATATTGTTTTCAAGTCACGCCTGGACTTGATAAATACAATAAAGGTGTGAGCACATCAATTGGAAAAAACAAATTGGAAACATTGTTTCATGGGATGGGATGGGATGGGATGGGATGGGATGGGATGGGATGGGATGGGATGGGATGGGATGGGATGGGATGGGATGGGATGGGATGGGATGGGATGGGATGGAATATTGATATCACAAAGCAGCGTTAAGCAAATCTAAGAATATTAGCTTTTGTTTCTTGATAAGCAGGCGGGATTATGAGTTTTAATATAACAGATAACAGCTAAGGAGCTTACATTGAACAATAACAGTCGCTCTAGCAACATCAGGCAATGCTATTCCGTTCCTTGCTTCGCACTCGTACACCCCAGCATCTTTTGGTTGAATTTTTTCAAAGTCAAGTTTTTCTCCATTAGGAAACTTTATATCACTTCCACCCTCTTTGGTCCATCGTATTATGGCAGGTAGTTGTACTTTGTAGAGTGAAGAGCTGGCGTTACAATAAAGTGTAACCTTACTTCCCTCGATGATGGTTGTATTCTGAGGTGCTGATATTATACTCAGTGCCCCTACAGAGTAAAAGTTGTCAGTATTTGGCCAACATGTTTTTTTTTTGTTTTGCTGCTGTGGTCCTTGGAGATTTTTGTTTGTCTGTTTGTTTGTTTGTTTTCTTTATGATTTGTTGGTAAAGTGTTTGACCTAGTAAGAATTTAACGGCTTCCACGCGAAAAAAAGTACGTAAGAGCTTGACGTTTGTTTTGCTATATGTGGTGGACTTCAATCAAAACAATTTCATGACATTTCATAAGCACGTGCCCAACAATGTCATGTAAACACTTCGACTGACATCCAACGAAACCCTACTTAGCTTAGTTGCGACGGCAAAATTTTCGGTTTTCCACGTGTTATTAGGAATTAAGCATTGTAAAAAAGTAGTCTTATACAAATTGAAATTTCCTTGTTTTATTTAACTCACCAAAGACGTGCAACTCCATGGTAGCGTTTGCTCCACTACCGATAGTATTCTTAGGAAAACAACTGTAAGTACCCTGGTCTTCAACTTTCGCCTTCGATATAACATAAAGTCCACTAGAACTGGTTGCCACGTGTTCGTTATCACGGTATATATCATACTGGTCAGCAGGTGGGTTGGCAATGGTGGTACAGATTATGTTGACAGGAGCATTGCCGATGACAACGTTATTATCACGGTTTGTCTTGAGCTTTGTTAAGTACGGTTTGTCTAAGGAAGGCAACAAAAACATTTTACCTCACTTGAGCTTAAGAGTACATCACATATGTAACAAAAAAAAAAAGGAAGCTAGGGAAGTAGTAGAAAAATGGAAGCACGAAGCTGTAGCGCTTTCCATATTTCATATTATGAGCATTCTCCTGGTTTTCAAAGAATCTAAGTCAACTACAATGCACTTCGCGCCGAAAACAATGTAATTCATCAACTTTTACTCACGCAATATCTGAACGAATGCCCTTGCTCTTGCAGCCTTTCCTATGCCATTTTCTGCAAAGCATTCATATATTCCCGAAGAGTTCCATCTCGCAATAAGAGTCAACGTTTTCCCACGACCAATGGGCTCCAGCTTGCCTACCCTAAACCAGGTCACATTCGGCTCTGGATAACCAGTTGTATTGCAGTTTATTTTTATATTTCTACCAAGGTCTTCATTGGTTGTAGTATTTTCAGGCATCGTAAGGAATCTAGATACGCCTGTTGATAAGCAGTTTCCATTTTACAACTTCAGTTTGAAATGTTAACTTCAAGTTTTATTTTATTTTTCTAGTATGCTTGACCATATTGAATAGATTGATATACTATATTAAATATAGTGTAACTAGCTAGCATGCATGGGGGACCTGATGCCTATCAAATGGGAGTCTATGTTACTACAGTAATGGCTGCCTTTATGAGGTACTTGAATGCAAAATACTTACGGTATATCATTCTAACAGTTGCGTTTGCTGATACTTCATATCTTCCGTTCTTTGCTTTGCAGGTGTAAGTACCTTCATCACTCAAGGAACTTTTTGTGACGAACAAGGTTTTACCATGCGCCACTGCACGTTCAGCCCTGCTAACCAGGTACCAAGAAATATTCGGCTGTGGATTACCAGAGGCATTGCAAAAGATTGTAAAAGAAGCTGTTTCGCTGATATCTTGAGATCTTGGATAAAGAGTTTGGATTTTTGGTTTTTCTGGATATGAAAGAAAATTGTGTTACTTTCTTTACTTCAGTATTAAATTCAAACTAGCAGAAAGAGCCTTCAAAGCCAATATGTTCTTCTTCACCGTCCCACCCTGAATACAAATGTTGTCGGTAACAGCCTCCCAATTCACTTATTAGCGCCTCTTTTTTTTTTACGCAATACGCAATCTAATTCTGCATTGAAATGGCTCATAAAGAATATGATCTGGGAAATTATTTTGAAGATTTTAGAGCTTTGGCTAAAGGTTTAATAACACATGACAACTTCCAATATCTCTATAGCTCTTCTAGAGTCAAAAATGGTTGCATATGTACAAACGATGTTTTCAGATTTTCCATGTTACATTTTTAATCGCATCGCTTGATTTGGGATATAATCGTTTTCAAAGGAATATTTTCCATATATCTTGAGGAATGTGTTTTTTGCAAAACGGTTTAGAAGGAAAAGTTAGTACCGTAAAGCGTGATGGTTCCTGTGCCCTGACCACGTCCAAGACTGTTGATGCAGCTACAGTTATATGGTCCAAAATCAGCTGAAGCGATGCTATTTATGACGTAGCCTGATTCTCCCAACTTGTTACCATGGCGAAACACTTCACATTTTGCTGGAGGATAGGCATCTGTTTTGCAGGTTATCTTTACAGTCTCTCCTAATATAGCTGCATGGTGTGAAACGTTGAATAGCGGAACAGTGTTCCTTGGCTCCTCTAAACGTTACGATCGTTGCGATCGTCATCATTAATAGAAAGGAGAAAAAGAAAAACGAAAAATATTTGAGGCAGGCTCAGGTAATAACCGATAAAGTAATTTATTGTAATCAGTAGAATTAAATTTGAGCATGTGCATAAAACAATTAGGGGTTTAAAGCGAATGATACATACGGGGTTCAAAGAGAATGATACATGTTAAAGGATGCCATTTGTGAAGAGAAAACTACTTGCTAGTGACAAACAGCACAGGCACAAATTTAAATCCTCAAATTTCGAATGAATGAATTATTGAACTTAGTGTCTCTGAATTGAATATCGATCTTTACCACCTTTGACTTCAGTGACAAATGTCATTGACAAACTATAATTTTTACTTGGCCCTTACTTACGCGTGACAGTGACAAATGTTGAGGTTTTTGATGAGCCAAGTGCATTGGAAGCCATACATATATATTCACCCGCCTGATCAAAATGTATTCCACTGATAATGTATCTTGCAGAAGACGATCCAGACGCAAGTGTTTTGTTGTTTCGAATCCATTTGACTGTGGGTATTGGGTTACCAGAAGCCGTACACGCAAGGGTTATTAGGCTTCCGCGCATTACAGTCATGTTTCTCGTCGCTGAAACAATCTTACTCGGCACTGAAAGCAAGTAATCAGCAATCATGTAATGAATAGTATATTTTAATATTCTACAGTACAGTTCGAAGCCCTTATTTGTGTAGAGAATATTTACAGCCGAGCCTAGCCGACTCGTTGATTAGACATCTAAAATAGAATATACCTCTTTAGCTTCATATGAAAATTGTCCATTTCAGACCATTCACATGGCATTACCTTGAGAAACGTTATTTTATTAAAAGATTACACATGAAAGAACCAACTCCCAAGATTAGCATCACATGGTCTGAAATGGGCACAACAAACAACGAAGCTAAAGAGGGTTGTCCAACGTATTATACTACTTACTACTCCTCTGACAACCAAAATTCGTTCATCCTTCATCTCTAATCTTTTCATTCCTTTCAATAAAATATCCAGTTAATTTTCATACTTACTACTACAAACAACTCCTGCATCTTCGCCGTGGCCGCAGTTATGAATGCCCCATCCACCATGACGACATTGAGAAATAGAGGATTCATTTCCAATGCAGTTAACATCATCGAGCCATATTCTTCCACTTCCACTACCGAAACGTGCGTTAGAAACAGCTGTAACTGCCGTTAGATTCCCCAACATGCGACAAACAACACGAGCATCTCTGATGTCCCATGAATCATCACATATCGTACCCCACTCGCCCTTATGATATATCTCTACTCTTCCTTCTGATGGTATCCTGCCTCCAACCAGCCGAAGAGAAGCGCTAGATACACCTTGCGAATAATGAAATATACGATTTACTATCAGTAAAAATTATGTAACTATATAAGGCAATGGAGTAAGGGAAATGAGAGTGCAATAGGACTAGAAGGACCCTCTCATTTTTCGTTGATCAGACATATTGAATATATTATTGTTTAAAATATTGTATTACTTACTAAAGTTCTGACAAACCACTCCTGCAAACAACACTCCAACCACCTTATTTTTAGCTTGGGTGCTTGGTTATCCCATTTCAGACCATGTGTCATTCCCAAGAATATATTTTTTTGTTAAGCAGTTGTGCGTGAGAAGATACATGAATGGATAAAACTGGAACAAAGAATCTTATTCTCAAGAGAATGACACGTGATCTGAAATGGGACAACAAGCCACCCAAGCTAAAAATGTCTTTTAGCGTGATACATCATTGCCAGGCTCTGAGCTAAGGTTTGAATTTAACTAGTGCAAAATCCGGTAATTTTATGTCGGGATAAATATAATAGTGAGACCGCTATTCCAACATTCGCATTAGCCGAAATAGACCACGCCCAGGGAATCCATGTCATAATGTCAAAACAAAAAGATAGATTTCCGTATACAAAGCAACTAAAAATATACAATTTGACAGTCCATATTTCCGTTCTTTCATCCTTTACATCTCATCTTTTCATTTCTTTCAATAAAATATCCAATTAGTTTTCATACTTACTACTACAAACAACTCCTGCATCTTCACCGTGACCACAGTTATGAACACCCCATCCCCTATGACGACACTGGGAAATGGATGCTTCATTTCCGATGCAGTAAACATCATCGAGCCATATTCTTCCACTTCCACTACCAAAACGTGCGCCAGAAACAGCTGTAACTGCCGTTAGATTCCCCAACATGCGACAAACAACACGAGCGTCTCTGATGTCCCATCCGTCATCACATATCGTACCCCACTCGCCATTATGATATACCTCTACTCTTCCTTCTGATGGTGTTCTGCTTCCAACAAGCCGAACGGAAACGTTGCCTGCAATTAAACAATACTGGCATTTAAGTATTAGGTGTTTTTTTGTTGCTTGGTAAATATATTAGAAGTTGTATCATTTGTCCAGCTAACTGATCAATAAGAATGATTTGATAATTATTGTGATTTATCATTGCCAAGCCCCATGCTAAGGCTTGAATGCAACTAATACGAAATCCGGTATATTGATGTCGGAGCAAATATAATGGTTAAAACGCTATTCCGGTAAACATACACATTATCTGAAATAGACCACACCTATGGAATACATGTTGTAATGACAAAAATAAAAAAATAAAAAAGATTTTCGTACATGCAAAGTAACTAAAAATATCTTTGAGTAACAGTTTATACTTTCGTTCCGTTAAATCTTCCTTTTTTCTACCTTGGACCACCATAAACCACAAAGGGCATACATAATTATTACTAACGAGGAAAGAGTAAATTGAATCAAATCCTTATTTTCTCCAGCTTCTTTTCATTACAGATTTATATTTTCTCACGCCAAAAAAGGATGAAGAATGAAGAAGTTGTTTACCTGCTGGTAAAGGACTGCCCGTATAGGGAGATGTTGTATACGAAGGATACCTTGTAGTTGATAGGGGAGGCCTTGTTGTATCTATTGTAGAGAAAAATAAACATTACCATTTTGACATCATGTTAGTTTACCCATAGTTTATTTTCATCTCCTCTTTTAATTTGTAGTTCTCTGTTTGTATGACTTGTAATTGAATCCGCGATTTTTGTTGCTTTCTATCGACTTTTTTTTTTTTTTCATTTCTTTGGTTTTCTTTTGTATTACTTTATCGTACTGTAGTGTAAGCGAAATAGACTGCCGGGAATGGAAGTAAAGCTAAAGGCCCCGTTCTAGAATTACGCGAATTATTATTATTATTATTATTATTATTATTATTATTATTATTTTATTTACTTTGATTTGTGGATCAGACAACTAGAATTAATTGATTTCCCATCATCATCATCATCATCACCACCATCATCATCATCACCTCTATCATCATCATCACCACCACTATCACAATTGTTAGACAACACTTTCTACACATTGTGATTAGCACTTTGCAAAGGGAATTCCCCTTTGATTGATTTGATATTGATTAATGTCGTAGCCTGATGAGACTTGTCCTAGGCGGAACTGTATGGGTATTCCCCAAACAGTGGGTAGCCACTCGACGGAATCATGGTAGCCTCCCACACACGGATTATTGTTTGGGTAGGTTAATAAGCACTCCGGAAAGTTCTGTTTGGGTTATGTCTCATTAGAAGTGTATAAAAATGGTAGGGAATAGAATTGTAACTGGGCAGATGAAGCTAGAGGGTGAATAGAATAAAACCTGGAAGAAGGAGCCTTCGCCGCCTTGATTCGACTCAGGCTAACCTAGTCCTAACATTATGTTAGACAACACTTTCTACACATTGTGATTAGCACTTTGCAACGGGAATTCCCCTTTGATTGATTTGATATTGATTAATGTTAGGACTAGGTTAGCCTGAGTCGAATCAAGGCGGCGAAGGTTCTTTCTTATACTTACCATTACAAACAACTCCTGCATCTTCACTGTGGGAACAGTCATTCACACCCCATCCGCTATGACGACAATGGGAAATGGATGCTTCATTTCCGATGCAGTTAACATCATCGAGCCATATTCTTCCACTTCCACTACCAAAACGTGCGCCAGAAACAGCTGTAACTGCCGTTAGATTCCCCAACATGCGACAAATAACACGAGCGTCGCTGATATCCCATCCGTCATCACAGATCGTTCCCCAATCGTCATTATGATATATCTCTACTCTTCCAAAATGTATATTCGGAAGTATGATGCCTCCAACCAGCCGAACGGAATCCTTGCCTGCAATTAAATGAACACTGATATTTATAAGGAACTATAAGAGAAACAAGACGATGATTTTAATGTCATCAATAAGATTTTGCGAAGATAGATCTAGACTAGACCAAACCCAGAAAATTTATGCAATATTAAAAAAGTTCAAGATTCCCTAGTACACACACTCCGCTCATAAACAGCTAACATGAGGTTTCTATAAGTTGCCTTCCTTCTTCTCTTTCTTTCTTTATTTCTCTCTCTTTTTATTTCTCTCTTTTTTTCTTTATTTCTCTCTCTTTTTCTTTCTCTCTTTTTTTCTTTCTTTCTGTCTGTCTGTCTGTCTGTCTGTCTGTCTGTCTGTCTGTCTGTCTGTCTGTCTGTCTGTCTGTCTGTCTGTCTGTCTGTCTGTCTGTCTGTCTGTCTGTCTGTCTGTCTGTCTGTCTGTCTGTCTGTCTGTCTGTCTGTCTGTCTGTCTGTCTGTCTGTCTTTCTGTCTGTCTGTCTGTCCGTCTTTCTTTCTTTCAGTTTCTTTCTTACTTTTTTTCTTTTTTTCTATATAGTTTTTTCTTCTTCAAAGTTTACAAGCAGTCCCCCTTTGCGCTAGTGATTGGAAGAGGTATAATCATCGGTAATAAAAAGGAAAGTGTGGAGTCAATCAAGTGCTTATTAACTCCTTGGTTTCCTTTTCATATTTCATTTTCTAAAGCCAAAAAGACTCATATTCCCTCGCTCAGTTTCCTTTTTAGCATTTTTTTTTCCAAAAAAGACTCAAGAATAAAGAAGTAATTTACCTGGTGGTAAAGGTCTGCTCGTATAGGGAGGTATGGTGTGCCATGGATATCGTGAAGTTGGCAGGGGTGTCCTTGTTGTACCTATTGCGAAAGAAAAAAAGTGAAAGGGTTATATAAAATTAGTTAAAAAAGTAAAAAAATAACGAGAAAAGGGTATAGCAAATCAAATACATATTCCCTCGCTCGGTTTCCTTTTTAGCATTTTTTTTTTCAAAAAAGACTCAAGAATAACGAAGTAATTTACCTGTTCGTAAAGGTCTGCTCGTATAGGGAGGTATGGTGTGCCATGGATATCGTGAAGTTGGCAGGGGTGTCCTTGTTGTACCTATTGCGAAAGAAAAAAAGTGAAAGGGTTATATAAAATTAGTTAAAAAAGTAAAAAAATAACGAGAAAAGGGTATAGCAAATCAAATACATATTCCCTCGCTCGGTTTCCTTTTTAGCATTTTTTTTTTCAAAAAAGACTCAAGAATAACGAAGTAATTTACCTGTTCGTAAAGGTCTGCTCGTATAGGGAGGTATGGTGTGCCATGGATATCGTGTAGTTGGCAGGGGTGACCTTGTTGTACCTATTGCGAAAGAAAAAAGTGAAAGGGTTATATAAAAATTAGTTAAAAAAGTAAAAGAAAGTAACGAGGAAAGGGTATAGCAAATCAAATACATATTCCCTCGCTCGGTTTCCTTTTTAGCATTTTTTTTTTCAAAAAAGACTCAAGAATAAAGAAGTAATTTACCTGGTGATAAAGGTCTGCCCGTATAGGGAGGTGTGGTGTGCCATGGATATCGTATAGTTGGCTTGGGTGATCTTGTTGGACCTATTTTCGAGGAACAAAAACGCTGCCATTTAAATATGCAGATCATGAGCTTTTAAAATTATCTTCATCGAACTTATGCTTACTGAGCATGACACCAGAGAAAAAAGTTTGCGCATGCATGCCCTTCAGCACGTTTACTAAGAATTTAGAAGAGTTTTAGTGGGAAAATAAATGTTCGTTTTCTCTGAGTATACTAAAAAATTCGTGAGTTTTTTCGTGAATTTCGTGAAACTTTTTGAGACCAAGATATTGTATTATTGAAGCCAATATAAAAACAAAACTGAACTTAAGGTAATGCGATCGTGCATTCGTGCGCATCTTTCCTGCGCTTTATTGAATATCTAAACATTTTACACGGTTACCTACCCTGATTTTTCTACTGTGAGTCCAGAACAACTTAGGCTACAATATATCAAAAAATGAAGGCAGGTAATTCGACTAAATTTTTAGTAATTTCACGAAGTGTTAATTTTCAAAGTACTTTTTCGTGATTGGGTTTCCTGTGGCCAAGGTCTTTCAACTATGGCGGATAAGACATTTTGACCTTTCTCCACGTTCAACGTGAAATATCTAAAAATCTTGCTCGGTGACCTACCCTGATTTTTTCACTGTGAGTCCAAGTTTACTAAAGCTACAACATATCCAAAAATGAAGGTAGATAATTCGACTAAGTTTTGAGTAAATCGCGAAAATGTCCGGAAATTCGGATCGTAAAGTACAGTCAAAATGTACTGTTTTGGACATTTAAACATCGAGAACTCATTCTGAACACAATAAAATGAACAATTTTGGGGTTTTAATCATAATGTGTTAAGGTATGTATCATTTGAAATCGTTTATGCTACTTCTTCAAGCCATATGGACTACGATAGCTTCTAGTTTACTTTGTCTTATTTTCCCCGAAAACACGGCCGCAAGCATTGTCTTTGAAAAATTATATCTTCCGAACGGATCCGGGTACCCCCATTTTTTATTTCATATTTTCACACTACAGCTCAAAAGGAATATTTGTGTCAAATTTCAAAAAAATTCATGGGAAAAAAATGCGCGATCGCATTACCTTAAGTTTCAAGAACTGACTTTAAGTTTTTGCATTTTGTAAAATCCATTTGCCACGCATGTTGAAAATCAAATTTGCATATTTTTACATTAGCACGAAGACATTTCGACTAATTCTCATACGTTTCTCCCTCGTGTCATGCTTACTTCAAGTAAACATTAAGCACTACATTTACAGTCTCTTCAGACCATTAAAAATAGACAAAAATCAAAAAAACATTATTTGACACCGATGTACATTCATGTTTAAACAGATAGCATGTTTTAGGCATGCAACGCCTACGTTCTTGCTGTGGTTTTGACGGCAGTTTACAAATGGATCATGCCTGTACTGGTCAAACCAGACCAGCCTACGTTAGTTAATTTGAAGGCCCGTCAGAGCCTTTAATTTCATCACAGCCGATACGATATTTCACTTAGCTTGTGCTATTATGTCGATTTATGGCAGCAGTCAAATATTCCAAATTAAATTTAAGGATTAATCAGAGTACAAGAATTGTATCCCAAAATTTGACAACTACTTATATTCCAATTGTTATATACAGCTATATCAAAAATGGATGGTGAAGAATTTGTTGCATATGTTGCATGTTGCACACCAAAGTTCGAAATGCACTATGGGTGATGTCAATTCAATGTGCGAAAAGTCACAACAATATGAGATTTTTATAAACTTTGTAAACCTTCCCCAACCCTTTTTTTTTAAATAGCTGTATTTCCCATTAACTTCTGTTAGATTTCCAATGAAATACCTTTGATGTTTGGAATTAAAATCTTCTTTGATGCAGAAAATCCGCTCAGATAGGTACACCTATACCTTGTGTATGCTTGGTCAGTCACATTGTTAATCACCAGACCAGCTCCATCTCCACTGGTTGGGACAATGTTTGATGACTGAGAAACCCATCTGTATTTTCCAGTGAGCGGTATTTTTACTGCCAAGACTTGCCACTGCTTGCTGAATATTTCCTTTTCTCTTTCGATGAACACTAAAGCAAAATTTTCTGCTTCCTTTTTTTCGCTTTCGTTGAGGGTATAACTCCAGTGGACATCTAAACTATGACCATCATTTATCACCCGGGTATAATAGCTTGAAGTCCACTTCAGTCCAAAAGCTAGTAAAATATAAATACAAAAAGAAGAGTTTGTAGCTCTAATTCATTGATTGCAGTATTGATTCTACATTAAGTGAATATTTGATTGGTAAGATAATTCCCCATCAGTATTTATCTTATATATTGTCAGTTACATACGGAAAATAAGGGTTAAAAGGAATAATGCATCTTGACCCCCCCGGAAACAATGATTTATTTATTATTTATATAGACGTATGATTTTTCTAAGATGATTGTATTTCTCAGCAGCTTTATGTATTTCAATACATACGAACAAATAAATATATGTATACATATTTGGATGGATGGATAAAAGAAAGAATCTTATTCTAATATAAAGAAAATGAAATATAAGTTATATGGGTTTTATTTGTGTATAAAAATAATTATCTTCCACCGTACTTATATTAAAAAGAGCAATAAAATCATTTATGTATGTACATATATTTACTTTTACAAACACTTCTTGTCGGATAAAGAGGTTAGCTATCAATGTTTGTTTAACTTCTTACCTATGTTAGCCAACGAAAGACAGTATATCAATGAAGATAAGAAGTCCATGTCCTGTCACAAAAAAATAGGAGTTACAAATCATTGAATAAACATTTCACAACACCGGACATTCAAGAAACATAACCCCTACAAATCAACAAATATTCGTAAATTTAGTTTTAGATAGTATTAGATTTTTAGTGTTCATCGATCTTAAACTTACCTTTCGTTAAAATCACTTAGGTTCGAACTGTTATTTGTTTAACCCCAAGGGCTAATTATAACTGTATGGATGACTTCACCTTAAATACTACATAAATTAAAACAAAATAGCTTTAATTTTTGAATATATAATAAAAGTTTCGCAAAAATATATTAACAATTCCTCAAATAAGTACTTCGATAAAAAAAAAAAATGAAACAAAGTCGACAATTTATAAAGAGCAAACCAAATTAAAAGGTATCGGAAAACTATTCAAAAATGTTTCAAATGTTTCGTTTTTTTATATTAAAATATTTATTTTACTTTTAAGAAGCTATAAAAGCTGTCTCATTATTTCATAGACACTATCAGACTTCCAATAAATTCATTTTTCAAAATTGTTTCCCTTTGGTTGTATCATATTGGATAAATATCAGACATATTTGATCCATACATAAACATTTGGTATAAAGTTTAAAAAAAAAAACATCCTCACTCCAGGGACGGCCGGAAAGAACGGTGAAACAGTTAAATCGTTCAGGCCATACAAACTTTTAGTTTTCAGTAAAACACTCTAACTAAACAGAAATTCAAGACCAAATTTCTAAACAGAGAATGATAGATTTTACAATGAAAGGAACATCAATGCACCCACATACCGAGGGTCAAGTTTATGCATACTGGAAGAAAATACCAAGCATACTTTTCCTTATTAACTTTGTTTTTTCCACGCTCAAAAATACAAAAGAAAAATACAGATTACAAAAAAGTTGTCAAAAACGAAAAACTGAATCTCGGTCATATTATGAGTTTCTAGTCTTTAAATATGTGCACTCCTTAAAAAAATAATTCTAATTTGATGTTGCTTGGTTCTCAAGCAAGGCAAAGTAAAATTAAAGAAGCATGGTCTCCATACGAATACAGTTGCCTCAATTTTAGATTTCTGTATTTATATTCTGTTATATATTCGCGAATTTTCATGAACTTTTGTAGGTATCAAAAAGACAACATCGTCAAACGTTAGCAGTGGGCAATAATGTAAACAGGAAAAACATAGTTTTCATACTCTAGCGTCAGCGCATG
Source organism: Anthopleura xanthogrammica (assembly GCA_964019055.1). Taxonomy (NCBI): domain Eukaryota; kingdom Metazoa; phylum Cnidaria; class Anthozoa; order Actiniaria; family Actiniidae; genus Anthopleura; species Anthopleura xanthogrammica. The sequence continues at coordinate 15,684,026 of OZ025210.1, forward strand.
TTGATCTTCAGAAGGCAACCATGCAGATACAATGCTGATATGTATAAATTTGTCATGTAGAACTTCAAAGGATGTCAGTAGTCTATACTGCTAGATATATATCCACCAAACGTACAGACACTACCTGCTCTTATGAGGAATCTTATGCTGGATATTATTAATAATCAATAAGCAATTGTTTTTCATTATAATTTATATTCATATTTCTGATATTTCAGAGACAAATTACATGATATCCAAGACCCATATGTGAAAATGTTACCGATGTGAATTCTATCAGAAATGCTTTAAAGATGTTTCGGGTTTGTTTTTATTTTATTTTAGTTTGAAAAAGGTTTAAAAGCCGTTTCATTGTGGAAATGCTCTACTTTTGTTTTTGCTTTCACATATCAAAGGGCACCGCAAATCAATCAATCAATATTGTCCATGGTCTATTTTTATTACGATGCCAAGGATTGTTGATTATGTTGGTTTATCTCACTTCAAAAAATCATTTATTCCAAAGGGTCTTCTCTCTCTTTTTTTATTAAAATAAAAATTACAAGAGATGATATATAAATGCTTTATTTGTAACTCAGTGCAAACTATCGAATACCTATTTTACAATTTTCCGTGTGCTGTTACTTTCTCACTTTCTGGAACAATTTCTTTCATTGGCTTCAGGAAATATTTACGCTTGAGGAGAAGCTATCTGTTTATGATACCTTATATGCATGTAAATCGCCCAAAAGAAAAGCGATTCAATACCTTTAACCAAACTTATCATTGCCAAACATTTCATTTACAACAAGTGAGAAAGATTTCTTTTTTGACAATTTCAAAGTTGGAGGACGGTTTTGAAAACAAAAACAAATTAATTCATTAAAAAAAGAAAGTGTCTCCCTTGGTTTGCTCTGTATTCGATAAATGTCTTTATTTTGCATTTAAGAATTTTCATACATATTTTTTTCTATAAACATTTAATTTTATTACTAGAGCCAAATACAAATAAAATAACGCTGTCGGGCAGTGTTCGTTTTTATATTGTACTCAAAGAGTGAATTGCTAATATTATTCTTTTTAAATAACTGAATATAACCAGTACAAACGCTAATTCTGGAAATGATTTGACGTTATTAGTGTATATAAGACCGTGAAATGCATGTACTTCTGACAAAAGTTTGCTAAGGTTGCAGTAAACGACGAGTTGGCGTGAATGTGACTGACGCATCGATCTATGATAATGATTTTGCTCATTAGCATATTGTTGTCTGTACTTGTTTCTTTGTCACTGACATTGGTATTGTGGAATATGCTTCATTGCTCTGGGAAAAAAAAGAAATGTTTATTTAGTGAAAAGAAAAAGTCAAGACTAAAAGGCAGGGATACCAAAGAGCACTACCTTCTAAAGTTCCAGTCGCTTTTTTCGGGTGCGCGTGCAAACTATTTCTTGGAATAAAACTATGAAAACTATAAAAGTGGTAGTTGTAGTAGTAGTAGTAGTAGTAGTAGTAGTAGTAGTAGTAGTAGTAGTAGTAGTAGTAGTAATAGTAGTAGTAGTAGTAGTAGTAGTAGTAGTAGTAGTAGTAGTAGTAGTAGTGGTAGTAGTAGTAGTAGTAGTATAGTAGTAGTAGTAGTAATGGTAGTAGTAGTAGTAGTAGTATAGTAGTTGTAGTAGTAGTAGTAGTAGGTAGTAGTAGTAGTAGTAGTAGAAGTAGTAGTAGTAGTAGTAGTAGTAGTAGTAGTAGTGGTAGTAGTAGTAGTAGTAGTATAGTAGTAGTAGTAGTAGTAATGGTAGTAGTAGTAGTAGTAGTAGTAGTAGTATAGTAGTTGTAGTAGTAGTAGTAGTAGTAGGTAGTAGTAGTAGTAGTAGTAGTAGTAGTAGAAGTAGTAGTAGTAGTAGTAGTAGTAGTAGTAGTAGTAGTAGTAGTAGTAGTAGTAGTAGTAGTAGTAGTAGTAGTAGTAGTAGTAGAAGAAGATCATTGCAATGGTTTGAAAAGAATACTGACAATACTAATATAACTTTTATATACTCACCGCTGCATCAGGGCCGGGGTAGCCGGGTCCGACGTGTGCTTCTGCCGCATCATCTCTAAAGAACACATTGAAAAAATATAAGTAAAATGTGGAACTATTCACTGATTTCATAGTTGGGTATGTTTCTTGTTTTATGCTCACATTATTATATGCTGATTTGAATTCTCATTTGTAAATGTTTTTTTGTTAAATGTTATTTGCTTTACCTTGGTGTAGTTTCTCCGTTGGTTGCTTCTTCTGCAACTTGTTTCTCTATATAAACGAAAAAAAAATGGAAATAAAAATCATGGTAATAATATTATGGTGTTAGTGGTGGTGGTGGAAAATGACTAGCGCTGAAGAAAATAATGAAATCAAATAAAAACTTGAATTTATTGCAACTGACAGTGGCACTGGCAGTTAAGAGAGAGAGAGAGAGAGAGAGAGAGAGAGAGAGAGAGAGAGAGAGCAAAAGAGAGAGAGAAAGAGAGAAAAAGAGAAAGAGAGAGAGAGAGAGGAAGAGAAAGGGAGAGAGAGGGGAAAGGAGAGAGAGAGAGAGAGAGAGAGAGAGAGAGGGAAGGAGAGAGAGGGAGGAGGAGGACAAAACACAGTAAATAATCAACAAGTTATTCAGTCCTTACTCTTTCTCATGATCAGCCAGAGTATCGCAACAGCAGCAATGAAGCCAACTATGATCAGTGTTATTCCAACACCTATGCCAGCAGAAGCTCCATTTGACAGTGGTGATTTTTGTGCGTTATTTGTCTGTCGAGCTAAGGGAGGGGAAACACGATTTCGTCAGGACCACATGCACAGCACATTCAAAAATCTTCACCTGATATTTTTTTTTTCAAAGCATCAGTGCAACTTACTTGTCGTAGCCTTAAGCTTGATCAAATTTGGTGTAGTGTAGAAACTGCTTTTGACTACACATTGGTACTGACCCTCATCTTCAAGGGCAACATTAAAAATCGTCAAAGAGTTGTTTTGCGTCATGGAATAACGACTTTTATTACGAGGGATAATTGTTGGCATAGAATTACTGATCAGATTACTCCTTGCTGCTATTCCTTGCCAACTTTCACTTCCAGCAGGTGTTTCTCTGCTCCAGTAGATGAGATAGAATTGCTGCATGGCAGATTCTTCTTCACTTGTGAGACGAAATTCACAAGGAAGAGAAACGTCTGAACCGAGCCTGGCATTGATGATGTGACTGGATTGTTGATTCCGAGTCCATTGGAAACATTCTATAATTGAATTATGTAACCATAAAACTTTAGTGCAGTGTTTCATATAAGGTGTATATTTTATTTAAGAACTTTGTTGATGGGGATGATAATGGTGATGAAATGTAGGCGATATTAAACAAAATCTTAAACTAATTCAGTTCTTTTGCGAAAACTAAATTAATTATAAGTAAATAGCTTGCATTAGCTTGCTTGGTTAACGTTTATTACTGATTGCATACAAATTAAAAATTCAGTTGCAAAACAAAATTGTGTTACGTTCTTTGATGATTTACTAATGCAAACCATGTAAAAAATCAATACAAAATAAAGAAAACCAAACGAATATTTTAAACAAGAAGAAAATGTACAATTGCTTAAACTTCCTCGTAGTTAGGGACCCCCGGACCGGTGCACCAAATTAATATTATGTCATATTCCCTGTTTAGGTTAACGATTTCAAGTATCATGATCATATAATAATATTGCTGGCTGAAATATGCTATAATCTCAACATCTGGAGAAACAGATAAAATTAAGTAATTGACTTTTAAGCTTACCTGAATGTTTAGCAAATAAGTAAATCAGTGCGACAGTAAAAAGAACAGAATCCCCGCGTTTCATGACTGCGAAGAACCTTACTGCAATTGTGACTAGCTAAGACTATGAAGTCATAAATAAAACCATATTATGCATGACTAGCTCCAAATCTCTAGAGCGTATAATGTGCATGGTTAATGCAGCGCTGAAGCGGCAGTCGAAACCACGACAACACGATGACACTAGATGCCGAGAAGTCAAGCCAACTGGAAAATGTATCATGTCATGTTTTCGAATGGTTTGCAGGGTCTTGGTATTGGACGAACAAATGGAAATGAAAATCACCAAATAATAAAATTAATAACAAAACCATGTTCTCTTGCCTACTCCGCATTTATCACCAATTTGTCATATTATGTAAGCTTGGTGTCTTTTATTGCTTTGAAGCTTGAGAAACGAATAATAATAAGCAATTATTGGACGAGGTTGAGCAAAATATCGTGATTTGTTAGTGGCGAGCAACCAATTATTTGCCGATGCTGAAGGCAGAATATGGCTTGTAGAATATGGCTTGTCTGAAAGAACGTAGATGGACTAATCACTTAATCAATTCCAAAAATATGGATTAAGTATTGGTGGATGGATAGCAGGATGGATGAAAGAAAATGGCTGCATGGGAAAAAATGGATGGATGGAATCACATGGAATAATGTAACGATATAGATTGATGATGGAATTGTTGGGTGGATGGATGGTTGAGTTGAGTTGAGTATGGAATGCATTAGTGGATGGAGAGAGAGAAGAGAGAGAGAGAGTGATGACGGTGATGATAATAGCAATAATAACCAACCAAGCTAACCGGGATGTGGTTGTTTTAAAGAGTTTCTCTATGTTACCTGATAAAAGGGGAAGGTGCTCGCGGGTCAACTGACGCAAGCAAAGGTGAGCTGTCAACGACAGATTACATTACCGTTGGAGGCAGTATTGGGGGATTCTTTCTGCTGATATTCATCATAGTGATAGTTAAGAGACTGAAGACAAATCATGGAGGTAAGCATTAGGCAGGGTCCTCTAAAAAATAACCGCGTATTTCTGACAGTCGACTGGGCTCTTTTTCGTATTCCAAATCGATGTTAGTGTAAATAATTTACCAACAAGTTAAATGCACAAAATCATTATAAAGCAAAAAAAAATTCACCGACTAATTAGTTCTAAAACAAATAAATTTGGATGTTTTTCTATACATCTTTTTTTCTATACTTTTGGGACTTTGTTTCACTAAACATCCAATTTTCAAACACCCCCCCCCCCCCCCCCCCACCCAAAAAAAAAAAAAAAAATTTTCGATTCATTATGTCTTTTATTTTGGTGTGGAACTCGGGCGTTGAGAATAATGCATTAATGCATGCTTGTTTCCTGAATTCCAAAAAAAAATATTCTGTGAGAATAAATGAATAAAACAAGCAAAAAAAAAAAAATGTAGAAAAATTAAACGCAAAAGCAAGAAAACAACTTCGTTAAAAGAGTCACTGGCTGTAAGTAAGTAAGTAAGCAAGCAAGTAAGTAAGCAAGTATGTAAGTAAGTAAAAGATAGAGTAAGTTAAGGGATTTCTAAAATTCTTGTAGAACTTCAAAGGTCTTTGTAACGTTCTCGCAACTATTCTCCTTGGTTGACCTTGAAGTTTAGTTATGAACTTAAGTTATACCTTCGGTTTTCGAAATATATATGTAGAAACAGCAGCACTAGTATCTTTTATATGGCCAGGAATAGCGGTCTTCCTGAACCCGCTGTACGTCTGCGTATTTCACCTGGTCTGGTCTGGTCTGGTCTGGTCTGGTCTGGTCTGGTCTGGTCTGGTCTGGTCTGGTCTGGTCTGGTCTGGTCTGGTCTGGTCTGGTCTGGTCTGGTCTGGTCTTGTGTTGTCTTGCCTTGCCTTGCCTTGCGCTGTCTACGTGCACATCACAAATAGCAGAATTTTCTCCGATTCAGTCAAAATAATTAACACCATTAATTAATTTTTCATTTTTTTTCATTTTTTTTTTTATAACGGACCGCAAATGTAGAGATAAATTCGGTACGAAAAATTCGTTATAAAAAGAATTGTAAGAAGGCATGCGGTCTATGCTGAATTAGAAAACAACCCATTTGACATGTAAGATCGAATAGATACCAAGCAGCAAATTAGTATTGAGATAAAATGTAAAGAAATATAAATTTTAGAATCTTGAAATGGAGAATAATTCAAATTCTTTGGGAATGTAGATAAAAGATCGAATACAAACTCCCCCAAAAAAAGAGATATTTGAATTTGAATTTGATTGAATTTGAAATTGATTTATTTAGCGTTAGGTATTTTTCGATTTATATTCATTGATTCTTAGGCTAGGTCTATAGTGAACAATTTCTTTGAGATGTGGGTGGTCGAGAGTCTGCAGTTTGGTGAGATATTCATCAAAATATTAGAGAATATGCTTTGTTTATTATAGACGGCAATAATAATAATGGACCCTCTCAAAATTATCTTGGATGCGGGGCTAACATGAAACAAAAAATAAATCACTTTTTTCTTGATGGAATTTGTGGCATTTCTCTTGTGATCCACGTTAGCCTTGCATTCAAGATAATTTTGATAAGGGTCCATAGAGAAACAAAGTTTCGTGAGAGAAACGAATAAGTATCATTTCTTTATTACCTTTGCGCGATGAATAATATTTTTCAATCTAGAAACAAATTAAAGTTGTATGATTATTGAGTAATAGTCAAAGTAAAACACAAGAAAATAATGGAGTATAATCAATCACCTGCTAAAAAGTATCATGATGCCTATTTTCATAGGCCAAGCAAATCCCCCTAAGCAAACCTCTAAACTACAATAGTATGCACTAAATAAATCAATGACAAAAGTTGACATATATACATCAAGGCATTACACACGGAATCACTGGATACAAGAGACTTGCATTTTAAGCAAAGACTTTCCCTTCATTTCAGCTGTTTTGATGTATGGTGTTCATTATCCAGTTCTTGAAGTATAACACATCAGCATACACACTTGGGTATCTCATGTTTGTACAATCTCTGTGACCCCAGCTAGTGATACCCATCAGAAACCATCTGCCATTGCGTGCACAGACAAGAGGACCACCACTATCACCGTGGCAAGTAGACTTCGGGTATCCATTGTATCCATTGCACCTCATTCGACTAGTTACTATTCCTAATCCTTGGAGAAGAGTTTTACAACGGCTTCGATCCATAAGAGGTACCACTGCTTCCTGAAGTACGATGGAAGACTTGTAATTGGCCATGGTTGTTCTTCCCCAGCCTGTGACATAACACGCGGTGTTGGGTGGGAAGTCAAAGGTTGGTAGACACACTGGAGAAACATGAGCGTTAAACACCATCGGCTGCTTGAGTTGAAGAAGAGCGATATCATAGTCCGTTGTCGTAGTGGTGTACTGTCGATGAACTATAACTTTCTCTACTGGTATTTGCTGTTCTGTTCCATCAATACGGCTTCGGTTGTATTCTCCTATAAGAATAGTGGAATTAGTGTGCATTTAATATTATTCGTTTAAGTTTTTCACTCGTTTTTGACAAAGACATGGGAGAAATGGTAACTCATATTATGCAATGTATTTTTTTGTCTTTGTTATTTGCTACCCTTCATTCGTCCATCTATAAAATAAGTTATTTATTGATTCTTCAATTAGTTTATTAATTAAGTAATTGATCAATTCGTCGATTCGTCGATCCATTCATCCATTTATTAATTTATTTGTTTATTCGTTTATTCGTCCATTCATTCATCCATTCATTCATTCATTCATTCATTCATCCATCCATCCATCCATTCATTCATTCATTTTTTCTTTCTTTCTTTCTTTCTTTCTTTCTTTCTGTCTGTCTGTCTGTATTTCTTGCTATAGAGGCTTGGCACCATCACTTGATGACAGCCATGGCATGAGACAGGAACAATTGATTTTGTAGTCTAGTCTGATTGATATGCTCCTTTCCGTTGTCTTCCCACAATCCCTTATGATATGAGCGCGAGCTCGAGGTCAGGGTAAAATTTGCATATTTTTTATACATTTTTCTGCAAAAAAATATGTTGTGCTTCCTGTCATGGCTGACATCTCGTGATGGTGCAAAGCCTCTATTTCAAGACCTCATGCATTGCATTTATTTGTCTTACCGCGCAAAACTTACCTACGGTTATGTTAATATGTTCTGGTCTGGATATAGTGTATAGCGATCCTTGTGTTTTAGTCACACAATGCGCTGCTGTTACAATCCACCGTTTATTTACAATTGATGCCCCACACCAATGGGGATAGAATGTTCCTGACTGAGAACCTCCCATTTGGACTTGCCAAGGCCATCCTCCGTGCTTCGATGGGTCACCTCCGACGATTCTGTTTTGGAAAGAACCTTCAAACGTTCTCACTCCACAAACTATGTAGTAATCAGAAATATATATATATAAAAAATGCTTAAGTATACATATTTAACTGATCTTGAGGAAAATATTAGCCAATCAGAATAAAGAAAATTTACAAAATTGAGGCGTCATTTTTAGTAGCTTGACGACTCGGACAACTGTCATATTTCTTTATTTCATTTTTCCACTCAATAATGGATATCATAGCAAATGTATACAAAATATCAAAAACTTCTCCTGAAAACCTAGATTTGACTCGGATATACATTTTTATAAGTCACTTTTCGCTGGCTTTATGACAACTCATTTTTGCAGTGACGTCATTTTTGCTTCAGATTAGCTGGTTACGTTCATCACTACTTACTTGCAAACTTGAGTATTATAGATGCAGTAGGTCCCTCGCCAACAGAGTTTTCAGCGACGCACGAATACGTTCCATTACCCGATGACGACACGTGTAATACGTTGAGCACGCCATTTGATGATTCGCCAATTTTAAGTCCTTTATGGTAAAACCTGAAGTTGGATGCCGGAGGAAGGGCAATAACTTTGCAAACCAGTGACATGTTTTCATTAGGATAAATATAAATACCTCCAGTCGATAAAGTAAGCGTTGCATTTCTTGGTTTATCTAATAGAGATACGTGGGGAAAAAACTTAACGATATACCTTTCTTAGATTCGCTTGTGTGACCACGAAATATTGTTTTCAAGTCACGGCTGGACTTGATAAATACAATAAAGGTGCGAGCACATCAATTGGAAAAAACAAATTGGAAACATGATTTCATGGTCATTTGAGCCTGTTCAAGAAAACTAGCTAGGTCTATTAAATGATGTATGTAGCAGTTGGGTTAGTTATATATTATAGAAATAGTAATTGAGCACATATCATGTTGAGGAAAAATAACGAAATGAGCAAATACAGTATGGATGGATGGATGGATGGATGGAATGGAATGGGATGAAATGGGATGGGATGGGATGGGATGGGATGGAATATTGATATCGCAAAGCAGCGTTAAGCAAATCTAAGAATATTAGCTTTTGTCTCTTGATAAGCAGGCGGGACTATGAGTTGTAATATAACAGATAACATCTAAGGAGCTTACATTGAACAATAACAGTCGCTCTAGCAACATCAGGCATTGCTATTCCGTTCCTTGCTTCGCACTCGTACACCCCAGCATCCTTTGATTGAATTTTTTCAAAGTCAAGTTTTTCTCCATTAGGAAACTTTATATCACTTCCACCCACTTTCGTCCATCGTATTATGGCAGGTAGTTGTACTTTGCAGAGTGAAGAGCTGGCGTTACAATAAAGTGTAACCTTACTTCCCTCGATGATAGTTGTATTCTGAGGTGCTGATATTATACTCAGTGCCCCTACAGAGTAAAAGTGGTCAGTATTTGGCCAACATGTTTTTTTTTTGTTTTTTTTTTGCTGCTGTGGTCCTTGGAGATTTTTGTTTGTCTGTTTGTTTGTTTGTTTTCTTTATGATTTGTTGGTAAAATGTTCAACCTACTAAGAATTTAACGGCTTCCACGCGAAAAAAGTAAAAGCTTGACCTTTGCTTTGCTATATAAACAATAAATGGTGAACTTCAATCAAGGCAATTTCATGACATTTCATAAGCACGTGTCCAACAATGTCATGTAAACACTTCGACTGACATCCAACGAAACCCTACTTAGTTGCGACGGCAAAATTTTCGGTTTTGCGCGTGTGATTAGGAATTAAGCATTGTAAAAAAGTAGTCTTATACAAATTGAAATTTCCTTGTTTTATTTAACTCACCAAAGACGTGCAACTCCATAGTAGCGTTTGCTTCACTACCGATAGTATTCTTAGGAAAACAACTGTAAGTACCCTGGTCTTCAACTTTCGCCTTCGATATAACATACAGTCCACTAGAACTGGTTGCCACGTGTTCGTTATCACGGTATATATCATACTGATCAGCAGGTGGGTTGGCAATGGTGGTACAGATTATGTTGACAGGAGCATTGCCAATGACAACGTTATTATCATGGATTGTCTTGAGCTTTGTTGAGTACGGTTTGTCTAAGGAAGGCAACAAAAACATTTTACCTCACTAAAGCTTAAGAGTACATCACATATGTAACAAAAAAAAAAAAAAAAAAGAAAGAAAAGGAAGCTAGGGAAGTAGTAGAAAAATGGAAGCACGAAGCTATAGCGCTTTCCATATTACATATTATGAGCATTCTCCTTGTTTTCAAAGAATCTAAGTCAACTACAATGCACTTCGCGCCAAAAACAATGTAATTCATTAACTTCTACTCACGCAATATCTGAACGAATGCCCTTGCTCTTGCAGCCTTTCCTATGCCATTTTCTGCAAAGCATTCATATATTCCCGAAGAGTTCCATCTCGCAATAAGAGTCAACGTTTTCCCACGACCAATGGGCTCCAGCTTGCCTACCCTAAACCAGGTCACATTTGGCTCTGGATAACCAGTTGTATTGCAGTTTTTTTTTATATTTCTACCAAGGTCTTCATTGGTTGTAGTATTTTCAGGCATCGTCAGGAATCTAGGTACGCCTGTTGATAAGCAGTTTGCATTTTACAACTTCAGTTTGAACTGTTAACTTTTTTATTTTATTTTTCTAGTATGCGTGACCATATTGAATAGATTGATATTCTACATTAAATATAGTTCAACTAGCTAGCATGCATGGGGAACCTGATGCCTATCAAATGGGAGTCTATGTTACTACAGTAATGGCTGCCTTGAGGTACTTGAATGCAAAATACTTACGGTATATCATTCTAACAGTTGCGTTTGCTGATACTTCATATCTTCCGTTCTTTGCTTTGCAGGTGTAAGTACCTTCATCACTCAAGGAACTTTTTGTGACAAACAAGGTTTTACCATGCGCCACTGCACGTTCAGCCCTGCTAACCAGGTACCAAGAAATATTCGGCTGTGGATTACCAGAGGCATTGCAAAAGATTGTAAAAGAAGCTGTTTCGCTGATATCTTGACATCTTGGATAAAGAGTTTGGATTTTTGGTTTTTCTGGATATGAAAGAAAATTGTGTTACTTTCTTTACTTCAGTATTAAATTCAAACTAGCAGAAAGAGCCTTCAAAGCCAATATGTTCTTCTTCACCGTCCCACCCTGAATACAAATGTTGTCGGTAACAGCCTCCCAATTCACTTATTAGCGCCTCTTTTTTTTTTACGCAATACGCAATCTAATTCTGCATTGAAATGGCTCATAAAGAATATGATCTGGGAAATTATTTTGAAGATTTTAGAGCTTTGGCTAAAGGTTTAATAACACATGACAACTTCCAATATCTCTATAGCTCTTCTAGAGTCAAAAATGGTTGCATATGTACAAACGATGTTTTCAGATTTTCCATGTTACATTTTTAATCGCATCGCTTGATTTGCGATATAATCGTTTTCAAAGGAATATTTTCCATATATCTTGAGAAATGTGTGTTTTGCAAAACAGTTTAGAAGGAAAAGTTAGTACCGTAAAGCGTGATGGTTCCTGTGCCCTGACCACGTCCAAGACTGTTGATGCAGCTACAGTTATATGGTCCAAAATCAGCTGAAGCGATGCTATTTATGACGTAGCCTGATTCTCCCAACATGTTACCATGGCGAAACACTTCGCATTTTGCTGCTGGAGGATAGGCATCTGTTTTGCAGGTTATCTTTACAGTCTCTCCTAATATAGCTGCATGGTTTGAAACGTTGAATAGTGGAACAGTGTTCCTTGGTTTCTCTAATCGTTACAATCGTCATCATTAATAAAAAAAAAAAGAAAAAGAAAAACGAAAAATATTTAAAGCATATTTAAACCGATAAAGTAATTTATTGTAATCAGTAGATTTAAATTTGAGCATGTGCATATATAAAACAATTAGGGGTTTAAAGTGAATGATACATACGGGGTTCAAAGAGAATGATACATGTTAAAGGATGCCATTTGTGAAGGGAAAACTACTGGCTAGTGACAAACAACATAGGCACAAATTTAAATCTTCAAATTTCAAATGAATGAATTATTGAACTTAGTGTCTCTGAATTGAATATCGATCTTTACAACTTTTGACTTCAGTGACAAATTTCATTAACAAAGTATAATTTTTACTTGGCCCTTTTTTTTTGCTTTTTAAGTCGATGAATTAAAACAAAAGTGATTAAGCTATATCAGTCTTAAAGGCCTAGCTGTAGTCAATTTACTACATAAGGTGTTTACTTACGCGTGACAGTGACAAATGTTGAGTTTTTTGATGAGCCAAGTACATTGGAAGCCACACATATATATTCACCCGCTTGATCAAAATGTATTCCATTGATAACGTATCTTGCAGAAGACGATCCAGACACAAGTGTTTTGTTGTTTCGAATCCATTTGACTGTGGGTATTGGCTTACCAGAAGCCGTACACGCAAGGGTTATTAGGCTTCCGCGCATTACAGTCATGTTTCTCGTCGCTGAAACAATGTTAATCGGCACTGAAAGCAAGTAATCAGCAATCATGTAATGAATAGTATATTTTAATAGTCGACAGTACAGTTCGAAGACCTTTTTTGTGTATAGAATATTTGCAGTCGAGCCTAGCCGACTCGTCATTAGACATCTAAAATAGAATATACCTCTTTAGCTTCATATGAAAATTGTCCATTTTAGACCACATGGCATTCACTTGAGAAACTTTATTTTATTAAAAGATTACACATGAAAGAACTAACTCCCAAAATTAGCATCACATGGTCTGAAATGGGCACAACAAACAACGAAGCTAAAGAGGGTTGTCCAACGTATTATACTACTTACTACTCTTCTGAAAACCAAAATTCGTTCATCCTTTATCTCTAATCGTTTCATTTATTTCAAAAAATATCCAATTAGTTTTCATACTTACCACTACAAACAACTCCTGCATCTTCACCGTGAACACAGTTATCAACACCCCATCCATTATGACGACATTGGGAAATGGATGTTTCATTTCCGATGCAGTTAACATCATCGAGCCATATTCTTCCACTTCCACTACCGAAATAGGCTCTTGAAACAGCTGTTAATGCCGTTAGATTCCCCAACATGCGACAAACAACACGAGCGTCTCTGATGTCCCATGAATCATCACAGATCGTACCCCACTCGCCATTATGATATATCTCTACTCTTCCTTCTGATGGTATCCTGCCTCCAACCAGCCGAAGAGAAGCGTAAGACGCACCTTGCGAATAATGAAATATACGATTCATTATCAGTAAAAATTATGTAACTATATAAGGCAATGAAGTAGGGGAAATGAGAATGCAATAGAACTAGAAGGACCCTCTTTAGGATCACATGTTTCCATTTTCGTTGATCAGACATATTGAATATAATTATTATTGTTTAACATATTGTACTACTTACTAAAGTTCTGAAAAACCACTCCTGCAAACAACACTCCAACCGCCTTATTTTTAGCTTGGCTGGTTGGTTCTCCCAATATCAGACCATGTGTCATTCCCAAGAATATATTTTTTTTGTTAAACAGTTGTGCGTGAGAAGATACATGAATTGATAAAACTGAAACAAAAAATCTTATTCTAAAGAGAATGACACGCGATCTGAAATGGGAAAACAAACCACCCAAGCTAAAATGCCTTTTAGCGTGATACATCATTGCCAGGCTCTGAGCTAAGGTTTGAATGTAACTAGTACAAAATCCGGCAATTTTATGTCGAGATAAATATAATAGTGAGACTGCTATTCCAACATTCGCATGAGCCGAAATAGTCCACGCCCAGTAAATCCATGTTATAATGTCAAAACCAAAAAAAAGATAGATTTCCGTACAGAGCAACTAAAAATATACAATTTAAGAGTCCATATTTCCGTTCTTTCATCTTTTATCTCTCATCTTTTCATTTCTTTCAAAAAAATATCCAATTAGTTTTCATACTTACTACTACAAACAACTCCTGCATCTTCACCGTGAACACAGTTGTGGACACCCCATCCCCTATGACGACACTTGGAAATGGATGCTTCATTTCCGATGCAGTCAACATCATCGAGCCATATTCTTCCCCTTCCAATACCAAAAAGTGCGTTAGAAACAGCTGTAACTGCCGTTAGATTCCCCAACATGCGACAAACAACTCGAGCGTCTCTTATGTCCCAAAAATCATCACAGATCGTACCCCACTCGCCATTATAATATATCTCTACTCTTCCTTCTGATGGTGTTCTGCTCCCAACAAGCCGAACGTAAACGTTGCCTGCAATTAAACAACACTGGCATTTAAGTATTAGGTATTTTTTGTTGCTTGGTAAATATAGTTGAAGTTGTATCATTTGTCCAGCTAACTGATCAATAAGAATGATTTGATAATTATTGTGATTTATCATTGCCGAGCTCCATGCTAAGGCTTGAATGCAACTATTACGAAATCCGGTAATTTGATGTCGGAGCAACATACATATTATCTGAAACAGACCACACCTATGGAATACAGGTTGTAATGGCAAAAAAAAAGAAAAAAAGATTTTCGTACATGCGAAGTAACTAGAAATATCTTTGAGTAACAGTTCATACTTTTGTTCCGTTTAGTCTTCCTTTTTTCTACCTTGGACCACCATAGACCACCAAGGGCATAAATAAATATTACTAACGAGGAAAGAGTGAAGTGAATCAAATACTTATTTTCTCCAGCTTCTTTTCGTTACAGGTTAATATTTTCTCACGCCAAAAAAGAAAGAAGAATGAAGAAGTTGTTTACCTGCTGGTAAAGGACTGCTCGTATAGGGAGATGTTGTATACGAAGGATACCTTGTAGTTGATAGGGGTGGCCTTGTTGTATCTATTGTAGAGAAAAATAAACATTACCATTTTGACATAATGTTAGTTTACCCATAGTTTATTTTTATCTCCTCTTTTAATTTGTAGTTTTCTGTTTGTATGACTTGTAATTGAATCCGCCATTTTTGTTGCTTTCTATCGATATATTTATATATATTTATAAAATATTTGAGATACTACGCGCGCTCTAATTGGCTGACTACCGTGTTTATATCAGAGGACAGAGACACGCTCAGCCTTTTGAGGAAAAAATACCCG
>OZ025210.1:16381831-16469331 GCA_964019055.1 Anthopleura xanthogrammica
GGATGGATGGATGGATGGATGGATGGATGGATGGATGGATGGATGGATGGATGGATGGATGGATGGATGGATGGATGGATGGATGGATGGATGGATGGATGGATGGATGGATGGATGGATGGATGGATGGATGGATGGATGGATGGATGGATGGATGGATGGATGGATGGATGGATGGATGGATGGATGGATGGATGGATGGATGGATGGATGGATGGATGGATGGATGGATGGATGGATGGATGGATGGATGGATGGATGGATGGATGGATGGATGGATGGATGGATGGATGGATGGATGGATGGATGGATGGATGGATGGATGGATGGATGGATGGATGGATGGATGGATGGATGGATGGATGGATGGATGGATGGATGGATGGATGGATGGATGGATGGATGGATGGATGGATGGATGGATGGATGGATGGATGGATGGATGGATGGATGGATGGATGGATGGATGGATGGATGGATGGATGGATGGATGGATGGATGGATGGATGGATGGATGGATGGATGGATGGATGGATGGATGGATGGATGGATGGATGGATGGATGGATGGATGGATGGATGGATGGATGGATGGATGGATGGATGGATGGATGGATGGATGGATGGATGGATGGATGGATGGATGGATGGATGGATGGATGGATGGATGGATGGATGGATGGATGGATGGATGGATGGATGGATGGATGGATGGATGGATGGATGGATGGATGGATGGATGGATGGATGGATGGATGGATGGATGGATGGATGGATGGATGGATGGATGGATGGATGGATGGATGGATGGATGGATGGATGGATGGATGGATGGATGGATGGATGGATGGATGGATGGATGGATGGATGGATGGATGGATGGATGGATGGATGGATGGATGGATGGATGGATGGATGGATGGATGGATGGATGGATGGATGGATGGATGGATGGATGGATGGATGGATGGATGGATGGATGGATGGATGGATGGATGGATGGATGGATGGATGGATGGATGGATGGATGGATGGATGGATGGATGGATGGATGGATGGATGGATGGATGGATGGATGGATGGATGGATGGATGGATGGATGGATGGATGGATGGATGGATGGATGGATGGATGGATGGATGGATGGATGGATGGATGGATGGATGGATGGATGGATGGATGGATGGATGGATGGATGGATGGATGGATGGATGGATGGATGGATGGATGGATGGATGGATGGATGGATGGATGGATGGATGGATGGATGGATGGATGGATGGATGGATGGATGGATGGATGGATGGATGGATGGATGGATGGATGGATGGATGGATGGATGGATGGATGGATGGATGGATGGATGGATGGATGGATGGATGGATGGATGGATGGATGGATGGATGGATGGATGGATGGATGGATGGATGGATGGATGGATGGATGGATGGATGGATGGATGGATGGATGGATGGATGGATGGATGGATGGATGGATGGATGGATGGATGGATGGATGGATGAATTTTTTATAGGATCCTAAGAACTGTGACTAAGTTGCTAAGCTAATGAATAACGTAGTGTTTTTAAGATATTGAATGATCAAATACAATACCGATATGAAGACTCTTGCTCTTCTTCCATCTGAGATTCAACTTGTGCAAACCATGTGAAGAACTATATGGAATTTGAAATAAAGACAGTTACTGACACATGTTATTGGCATAATCTCACCAACATACATGACTAGATTATGAAATTGCTACTCTCTGTTGGAGGATGCTGTCTAGTGTGAAGAACATCACTCGGATAACTGACCTGTTGCGCATTCTCTATTTTTTCCTGTCCCAGGTCAAGGCTAGCTATGTCCAACTGAGTTTGTTTACTGCTATCACTTAAGGTTCTCTTGGTTGGGATATGAGTGTAATCATCATCAGGCATCTACAACAAAGTACGAATGTACACGTATACACAATAAGTAAATGCAGATCGATGTTCATGTTATATACTTATGGATTGCCAATATTATCGCTTAAATCAATATTTGGATGCCCGAAGACCAAGAGTGACAAGAAATTCCAAAATTTAAAAGGCTGACGATCCATTTCTTGGCCATCCATAAGAGATAAACAAAGCTGATTTTCAGCCTACCTCGCTAGGCAGAGGTCTGTTAGATGATATGGCCGTAAGTTCTACTACACTGTTTTTCTGTGTTTCACTCAAAGGCGAAATACATCCATGTTTAGCATCCCAAAGGCCAAGTTTCTCTCGTATTTCTTTGGTCAAAGTGGAGTGAAGTAAAGCAGCCATGTTGGCCGCCATGTTGGCAGTATTGACGACCAACGAGCACTATGGGTATCTTACCACAGGGAGTCCGCGTAAGGAAAAATAAAAGCTGATTTCCTAATGAACACAATCGTGGAACCAGGGATGGCCCTCTTTGAGTATGCACCTAGCGGCGGATTTTGGGGGAGGTCACAGGGTGCCATTGCACCCACCTCTCTTCTAATATTATTAGTTAGTTGTTGTTAATTGTTAAAATTAATCAATAATAATAATAATGAACAGTTCTAGGGCACCACAACTGGGTCTCAGTGCCCTCACAATCACGAAACAATAAAACTAGTAAATAAAAAAAAATAAAATAAAATAAAATAAAATAAAAAAATCCTCGATAATAAAAACCTCAACGAAGCTAAAACTAATTGAAACTAGATATGAAGGCCAAATTATAAATAGACTGATGATAATACGATAATAAATAAAACTCTACGAAATTCAAACTCATAAAGAAAGTTGGATGAGCAGGCTAGGTATACACCTATTTCCGTCACATAACGCCGATAACGGGATCAATGCATCTCCTTAATTGATTCTGAGGGCTGCACCCCTCCCCTTATTAAGACTAAGAACAGCTTTCTATGGAATGCTGTATTTTTCAAATGTGTTTTCCTTACACTATGCATAGTACACTAACACATTCAAGTTAAAGACGTATATTTTCCACTTCCTGCTTCATCTAACATAAAACTTTTAAGTTTAAAAAAATACAATTGCTGCAGTACTGTTTCACCATAGTTAGGGACGGCCATTATTTATCAGGGGAAGGTGGGGGGTCAGAGGATTTAGGGGGGTACCACCACATGGTATTTAGACAACTGATAGGGGGATCAGCTATACATCAACAGGTATTAATGAGGCGATCACACAAAAATGAGACACTAAACTACTACTGAGGGGGATCATAAAAAAGATAGTGGACTTTCTAGGGTCTCTGTCTTTGTTTTTTAATATTTCCACATCTAAATATTTAAAGGATGCTTTCTACAATAAGAAAAACAATTCACTTAATTCAAACAGGTTTACTAGGTATGTACACCTAATCTTCTTTTCTAAAATGCTGTCTTACTGAATACCAAGTAATAATGGATGTTGAATTGACCAACTGAAGTAAGGTTAAAATGTTCTGTATTCACATCATCAGAGTATTTAATCAAAAAAGGGGATATTTTACATTCAACATGCTTTTGGCTTCTAACATCTTTTGCTTTTAGTTATATGAGAGTTCCAGGTGGAATTCATTAGAGCAGTTTTTGTATGAGTGGAAAACGATATCAGGGCTCAAAATAATGGCCAGCCATACGCTGGTCAAAATATGACTGGTCAACATGTCCGTTCAAAACAGTATAAACCAATTCACAGTTTAAGAATCGTTTTCAGTGCGCATGCGATTTTATCCCGAATTTCTCACCTTCTTTTGATTAAAACTTCTTTTGTTTCTAATTAAACAAAAGAAGGTGAGAATTTCGGGATAAAATCGCATGCGCACTGAAAACGATTCTTAAACTGTGAACTGGCTTATTGACATTGACCGTTGACGGCTGTTATTTTGAGCCCTGGATATGACATATCAGTAGTCCTGATGTAGCCATACTGTATCGTTTTGTAACCAGACATTGTGCCACATTGATTATATCACTGTTAGAAAATGGTTAGCCATTTCAATGTTGTGGCATGTCATATCATATAAAGCATACACTTCCCACTAATGCGAAAACCACTCCATGCAGTATTATTCAGTATTCACCAGACAGTATTTTTCAATATACACAGGCTTAGTGGATTGCTTGCCTTAATAAAAACAGCTTTTCTTTTCTGACAATATACAAATTAAAAGAACCAATAGAAAATCCTTAGTCACAACTTATTACTATCAATAAATAAGAAAAAAAGATCTGGTAAATGACATCTTGTTATAGCGAATGTACATCTAACACGCAAACCTGAAACAGAATAAACAAAACTGATTAGAATCAAGTGTTCTTGATTGGTCCAAGCCCCCCCCCCCCCCCCCCCCCAAGCTCCCCCATATAGGAGGGAATGACTGAACATGCGACACTTACCATACTACTAGAAAAACAAGCTGCTAACTTATCCCCTTTGGGGCTCCATTCTACTTCATATACACTGCCATTTCCCTGAAATGTATGCACTAGATTGCCAGACTGGAATAAACAAAAAGTTGAACAGACACATATCAATACATCATGACATGTGAAGCATAATGTTGCAAGGAAGAACTACAGTACTATATATCAATACATCATGACATATATGAAGCATAATGTTGCAAGGAAGAACTACAGTACCAGCAGCACTTACCTGTGTAGACCAAATATGTACATGTTTATCAAAAGAGCCTGATGCAAGATATTTGCCATCAGGACTAAAGGATAGCGAGGTAACTGGTTCAAAGTGTTTTGTAAATGTATGGATACAAATGCCTTTTTCTGTGTCCCATATTCGAACAGTAGTATCATATGATCCGCTGCAAAATATGAAAAAATTCAAATCACGTATAATATCATACATAGGGCATATAATATCATACTGTATATAGTGCATGCACTGCATTAAAAAGACCCATAACTTAGGGTAGTCAACTCCACCCTTGCAGTTCCATATTTGCAGTTTTTATTTGAATACGTACCTTGCTAGTAATGTTGCAGATGTTTGACTCGGCGAGCCTGATTTTCCAGGGCTCCATGATATAGTGTAGATCTCTTTTTTATGGCCTTGTAAATCATGAATACAAAAGTCATGTTTCAGACTCCAGATCTGTAAATAAAACACACTTGATATTAATAAAACAAAAATATGCACTTGGACGCAGACATCCAATTAAACTTTAATATGCACTTGGATGCAGACATCCAATTAAACTTTAATATGCACTTGGACGCAGACATCCAATTAAACTTTAATATGCACTTGGACGCAGACATCCAATTAAACTTTATTACAAACCTTGATAGACATGTCATCTGAACAAGAAGCAAGGTATGTTCCTGTAGGATCCCATTTTATCGTATTTATTTCAGCCTAAACAAAACAGTAATAATACAGGCAATGAATTTTTGAATAGAAAGTAGTGACAATCTACATGTAGTCCTGTGGTTGCCACAGTCAAATATTACAGTCTCCTACTGTACATGCTCCTTGAGTTAACTAGGAAATTTACAATTATTTACTCTATTATCAAGGGTTTAACCTTTTAAAAAAGTCATTATCATATAGGTTATCCTTTTGATACTTACCGTATGTCCTCTAAATGACTTGAAAGGTTTATCTAGACCTATTCTACAAATATGGATGTTTTTATCTGTTGAACAAGATGCAAAGCAGGTGCTGTTTTGCCAATCAACATCTAAAGTTGGATCTGAAAGTAAAAAGATTTACAACTGCGGTTTACCCTTCATCTAATTCACTGTTAACTTTCCAGGTGGATAGATGGGTGCCAGGATTTTTGGTTGTGTTTTCTGGTTTCATGTCAATCAGAACTGGCAAGCAACAGCTCTGGGGTGTTATTCATTGACAAACCAAAGATACTAGTAACAACTTACCAAGATGAAACACAAACTGCTGTTTGATTTCCCAAGTGTTTGCCTCCCATACTATACAAGCCTGCAGTGAAACAAGAAAATTGAAACAACCATCAAATAAATATCGTGTATATTGAAAGTTCATGCCAGGGAATACAACAACCTCATACCTTATCAACTCCTGCACTAACAAGATAGTTGCCTTTCTTGTTCCATTTGATAGCAAATAAAGGTGCCTTGTGTTCTTTTAGTGTGGCTATTAATTGACCTGTGACAAAAAATCATTAATTATGAGGAGGGATCATAACTTTAGTTTAATGAGAATATTGAAGAAATGAAGATATGAACCAGGAATCATGATGTCAAGTCCAGGATTCATAGACAAGACCTAAGAGGTAAGAGACCCTTGATTCCCATAAATGAAGATATGAACTAGGAATCATGATGTCAAGTCCAGGATTCATTGACAAGACCTAAGAGGTAAAAGACCCTTGATTCCCATAAATGAAGATATGAACTAGGAATCATGATGTCAAGTCCAGGATTCATTGACAAGACCTAAGAGGTAAGAGACCCTTGATTCCCATAAATGAAGATATGAACTAGTAATCATGATGTCAAGTCCAGGATTCATTGACAAGACCTAAGAGGTAAGAGACCCTTGATTCCCATAAATGAAGATATGAACTAGGAATCATGATGTCAAGTCCAGGATTCATAGACAAGACCTAAGAGGTAAGAGACCCTTGATTCCCATAAATGAAGATATGAACTAGGAATCATGATGTCAAGTCCAGGATTCATTGACAAGACCTAAGAGGTAAGAGACCCTTGATTCCCATAAATGAAGATATGAACTAGGAATCATGATGTCAAGTCCAGGATTCATTGACAAGACCTACAGTAAGAGGTAAGAGACCCTTGATTCCCATAAATCATCAAACATAGCATGCAGTATATCTTCTTTGTTTTATAATGCATACCTTCAGGACTCCATATTCTTGCACAACCATCGTAAGACCCAGATGCCAAGTAAGTCCCATCACACTGTAACAAATATGATATTGGAATAATAACTCTTATTTATCTTTCTCTTTTGCATTTATGACTGATTTGCTTGTTACTTTGCACTCACAAAACCGTGCTATTTTGTAAAAAGGTGTGAAGTTATTTGGCAAAGGTTAGTTAAAGCCTTAACCTCACTTAGTAACCCCTTATTATTAGTAAAGATATTTTAACCTGAGCACTCATATCGTAAGATCAACAATACAGTGCAGGCTTTAAGGTTTTTTTCCATGGAGAGCACTGATTGAATAGTTATGAAAACTATCAAAAAAACCTTGTAGTGTTCAAGGTTCAAGTACCCGCACAATAATTTGTCATTAGTTTACAAAGGAACCTACATTCCATTCCAGTGAAGTAACATCAAGGTTGGTAGCAGATGGGGTGTGGTTCTCTTGTAGGTCTTTTGTTTTGTGTTCTAGTACTATTGGTACTCCTGGTACACCACTGTCGTTAATTGGCCATAGTCTGGCCGTGCCATCACCAGACCTTTACAAATACATCAATCAAGAAATAAAGGTTAAAAAACAAGCTATGCAATATATTCAAATATTACAGTTATAGCAACAATTAATTAATCATTGAATCAAGAAAGAGAGAAAGAGAGAGAGAGAGAGAGAGAGAGAGAGCAGGGCATAAGAAAGAAATAAAGAATAGAAGGGGAGAGGATAAGAAAATACAAGGCATTATTGTGTGCAATAGCACTATAATAATAATTGAACAGCTAGAGTTAATGATACATAGTAGACAGAGTTTCTTACCCTGTTGCTAACAAGTCTTGGGTTGGGTGCCAGGAACAAACAAACACCTTGGAAAACAGTACACAAGAAATTCAGACAAGGTAATTCAAAAAGTTCTTCTGCATCAATGATTGCAGTATTAGTAATATCTGAATGTATGTACAATATATGAACAATACATGTATATGGACAATATATATGTGAACAATATACATAATCTGGGGAAAAAAACATAATTGAATAAAAAAATGGATCAAATCAGTTTGAAAAAAGAGGCTAATCCAAAAAGAGGCTAATCCAAAAAGAGGCTAATCCAAAAAGAGCTAATCCAAAAAGAGGCTAATCCAAATCCCTTTGTTTATTTGATCTGTATTTTCTTTTTCTTGCTCTTATAATATACTATACTAGGAAATGATAATTTACAACTTTTATATTCTGTGATATATTTATAGTTGTTATTAACCAAGTGCGTTTTCCCACTGTGTTACGGTCTGCACTGTAAGTTATGGATTGCAAATTGACCAATCATAGAGTGTAAAATTACCTAGTCATCTAATAAGGTATGATACAGTATCTATCCAGCATATAATATATCCCATAAGGAACACCTGCTCTCAATTTGTTTAGAGAAAAATATGCTCAAAGAACATTTCTAAAATCTTTGAAGAGAAAAAAGCATTTTAATGTGTATGACAACTTTAGACAAACCTCAGATCCATGGCCTTTTAAGACAAGAGCTTTTTGACTGCCATTATCAATCATTACTGCATCACAGTCAAGTGTATCTCCTTGAGGCACTGAGTTAACATGCATATATCCATCAGAGGATGCATGGACCAAATCATTGACAGGTGCTACTTCAGGCTTGATGATTTTATTGCTTATCAGAGAATGTCTAGAACTAACAACATCTGGTAGAACAGCATCAATCAGTGATAACTGATCTAGTTCACTGTCATCTAGCAAGTTACCTTCCTGTAAAATAAAACAACAATTGAAAATATTTTATAATTCTTTCAAGTTTTATCATTGTTCTGTCTATAGAGGCTTAGCACCATCACATGATGAAAGACATGACAGAAGGCACAACAATAGAATATTTTCCCCTGGGAAACTGAATTCTTTCTAATGTAAATCAGATTAGACCGGATTGAGTTGTTCCTGCCTCCTGTCATAGCTGCTACTGTATCATGTGATGGTGCAAAGCCTCTTTACAAAAGTTTTGCCTCCCCAAAAATCATAATTCCAAAGCGTTTGTTTTGGTATACCTCTGTTACAGTTGCTTCTGATTCAACATACTGAACACCTTTCTGCAAAACAGACACTAATGCTCCTGGTGGCACCACTGATCCATTGATATTAGACTGATCAATATGACTTTCAATGCCAAAGGTAAAAGCAGAATGTTGAAAACCTAGAAAGTCGACAAAAAAAAAGTAGATGGACTGTTAAATGGTTAAAACAGATAAAATTAGCTATTTTGAGACTTTTTCAGAAAACCAAAAATGCCTATTTTTTCATCATTTTCACTTATTTTCATCAGATCATTTTCCCTTCAATTTCGTATTTCTACTGCAAAATGCCCTTTCATAGTAAAATACTTTGAGTGCATTTTTCATCTTCAATTCTTTTTACATGGTGACCATCAGCAGAAGGTATTTTGTCACTAAAAGGTTTTTTCACAATTCTTTATTGCAATGCATCATGGGAAATTCAAGAAATATTTGACAGGTAGAGTTTTTCATACTTTTTCTCAAAATAGAGCACCTCGGTTGCAACAAAAGTTGCATGACAAACTGCCTAGGGTAACAAAAGCTTGCTCCTGCAATTATTGCAACAACAATTTTGAAATATTATCTATGTAGTGTAACACTGCTCCTGCAAATAATTGTCTCTTGCCAATTTGCTATGACAGCCAAAAACATGTCGCCCAACCAAACTGTGAGACAAATTGCAAGAGGCATTGACTAGGGTAACCTTTCCTTTACAAGGACGGTAAAGGGGGAGAGAGATAGAGGATGTAAGATTGCTGTTGATAGTCACATCTTTCTTGTAATTAATCAAGCTGTTCCATTGTTTATTGACATTTATTGAATGGGCCATACGAACAAAAGGCCATAGTGTACCATGGGATCTGGCCCTAGTCCAGTGGCCGTCTAGACCACATAAACATTACGGCAAATACAATAAACATATGTTACAACACTGGAACCAAGACGAGACAATCACATACATGTAACACAAGAGTTGCTTTGGAATTCTTAAGACTACTTAATTATTTGTAGGAGATAATTAGAAAACTCGACTTATTTTTACTGAGATATCTTAGAAAATTGATTAAAAATGCATGTATTGAAACAGTTAATCGCGTCAATAAAGAGTTACGAAATCGCATCTATACAGAATAACTTAATCCTTATGCAATTCTCCATGGAGAGTCGCCATACAAAATGGAAGGACGCTTTACAGTTCACTTTTTATTTACAAATAATCGCTTAATTAAAAAACCCTAGGTGATAAGAGAAAGGCCTTACCTGATTCTTGGAGATATCTGTACACCAAAAAGTTCACTTCATCGCTACTCATAGACATGGTAAATATATCATAATATAATATCTATTGCGGTCAAACTGATCAATAACGTCCCAGGGCACGAGGAATCAAAGAGCCTTGTTCTAATCAAACAACCTTGATATATACCATTCAAATGCAAGTATATGACCTCTTAAGAATCTCTTGAGAACATTAGGCTGCTTTCTATTCGTCCATAATTGATCAATCCATTAATATTGGTTATTTTTTACCAGTATAATGTGAATACTCTGAATGGCTGACTCTTTTCCTTCATTGAGTCAGTCCGCCATCTTTATTGGTGATCACGTGATCACGACGTCAAATCATGTCCTTCTTCGGTCCCTTTATCCTGCTGTTCTAAAAGCTCATCTCTACCGAAGTTGCTAATTTACTCACAGGAATTAAAAACTCAATCCAATGTCAATTGCGACAATTTATTCTCTAAAGCTCTTGAAAATGCTTAAGAAATAGCAATTTTTAATGGATTTTTTCAAGTCTTAGTCTTTTGTATTTGGGGTCCCTAATTTGATAGCCTGTAAACGCATTATGAAAATGAGGGACCTTACCGAGGGAACCTGGGGCTGAGGCTGCGGTGAATCGTTCTCTTCGCCAACAACCGTGGCCATATTGGTAAGAACGTGAATTATTTCCGAACTTTATCTTTAGGAATCCTACACTTCTAAAGTGCATCGTCATTTTGTCTTACTGCAGTATCAAAGTAAAATTACTGGAAAATACATATGTAGTTTTCTTTTGGTTTTCTTAATAGCAATATTAGTGAAATTTCATACTTTCTTGCCTTTCGAACTTCGGAGTATAAAATCTCTTCCTCCTAATAGTAGAAGTACCATATTTTCATTTTTCCTCTGACGTAACTTAAGTTATTTCATAAATTTCGTATAGTATGTCCAAATACTTTGAAAATATAGTACATCTTGATCATAAGCTAAAGTTATTTATTGAAGCCTTTATACGATCTTGAATTTGTACGAAAGAAAATATCAATAATACTGTTTGCAAAGAAATTGTTTTCAAATCTTTGCATATTTTTTTTACAAAACAATATTGATAACACCATGTTTTTCCCCCTCAGTAAATATGGGACGAGTCATTCGTGGCCAGCGTAAGGGTGCTGGAAGTATTTTCAGATCACATACAAAGCACAGAAAAGGAGCTGCTAATTTAAGAGTTCAAGACTATGCTGAACGACATGGTTATATTAAGGGTGTAGTGAAGGATATAATCCATGACCCTGGTCGTGGTGCTCCTTTAGCTGTTGTAGTGTTCCGTGACCCATATAGATACAAGCTACGCAAGGAACTCTTTATTGCCACTGAGGGAATGTACACTGGTCAATTCATCTATTGCGGCAAGAAAGGTATGGGTTCACATCTTTATACGTGATCTTTAGTGATAATTATATGAAGGATAACTGATTCTCAATATTCTGTAGTTGTGAGTTGCCATTTGAATTTGGTTTCCACTGCCGCCAGTCTAAAAATAAAAGGTACAGACTGATTAGTTTTGATTGACAGCAGCGAAAAGACAATTTCACAACACGCCATTGAAATATCTGAGTTTGCAGAATATTGAGAATTGCAGTAAGGTGGCATTGCAGACTACCATGATCCACTAGTTTTAATTCACATGTAAATAATCAGAATTAGAAGTTATTCAAGCCTTGGTTTACTAAGTTACAGCATGATAGTGTGGGGTATGTCATTTGGGCGGTTGGAAGTGTTGTTGCTTTGCCAAAGTGATCGCAGGAATATTAGCAGAATAAAGCTTCGTATTAAATTTGTTACTGTAATTTTTTATGTTCTTTTGATGTTAATGAAACTATAAAAATATGTTACTTTGGCATAAATACAACAAGTCATTTTTCAAAATTGTTTGTAATTTCACGAACATGCAATAATCCAAATAAGTTTCTCTAACTAAAATGAATGCACCTACGGATTAATGATAATGACAATCTCTTCTCGTATCATAGGGTTATCACTAGTCTTCTTTTAATGTACTGAATAATCAATCCTTATTTCTTTATAGCTACACTACAGATCGGTAATTGCCTTCCCGTTGGTGCCATGCCAGAAGGAACAATAATCAGCTGTGTTGAAGAAAAGACAGGAGATAGAGGCAGGATAGCACGCACATCAGGCAACTATGCTACTGTCATCTCTCATAACACAGACACCAGGCGTACTAGACTGAAGCTTCCTTCTGGAATCAAGAAGGTTGTACCATCTGTAAACCGTGCTTTGGTTGGTATTGTTGCTGGAGGTGGTCGTATTGAGAAGCCTATGCTTAAAGCTGGACGTGCCTACCACAAATACAAGGTTAAAAGAAACTGCTGGCCTCGTGTTCGTGGTGTTGCTATGAATGTAAGTAAACAAAGTCAAAGCTTTGTACTACGTTTTTATTTGTCAACTCTAATAGGCCATTTGCTTGATCATTTTGCTATTCAATTTTTTATTTCCTCATGAACATAGTAAGATAGGAGACCTAGAGTATTAGCTATGTCTGTTAGACCCTTGCATAACCAGCACAGAACCATCTGAATAAAAAAAAGCATATAATGGGATGTTATGACTAACCATTTTGTTTGGTGGACTGGGTACCAGTTTGTAAAATAAAATCTAACATGCCGGGCATAAATAACCCAAAAAATTAAAGTCTTTAAAAGTTTTATTGTCTAGCTCCCAATGTTTCTAAGGGCAACCGTCATGATAGACCATGAGAATGATTGCTACTCACTGGCTGAATTGGTTTCATGCTTAGATATTTCAGCTAACAAATTCAGCCAATCAGAAGCGATTATTCTCCAGTCTACCATGGGCTTGCCTTTAGGAACATTAGGAGCTAGATTTTAAAACTTTATAACCAAACTTCCAAACTCAACTGAAAAAAACATAGTATGTATAACTTATATTTTGAACAATTGCCCTTTGTCAGAGTGGGTAAGGACACAAAGGAGTAAATCTTGTTTCATTTATGGTTTAACACATTGATGACCAACTTGTTTTGTTAACAGCCTGTAGAGCATCCTCATGGTGGTGGTAACCATCAACATATTGGTATGCCTTCTACTGTCAGAAGAGATACATCAGCTGGGCGTAAAGTTGGTCTTATTGCTGCTAGACGTACTGGTATCATTAGAGGAGGAAAGAAGATCTTTAAGGAAGACAAGGAATAAACTCAAGCAGCTCCTAATAATGTTCAAATAAAACACCCATTGTAAATTATTTGTCTTTGTGTCGTTGTATATTACTTTATGAATTTGTCTTCAGTTTGGCATAGCAAGCCCAAGCAAGGTACTCTTGTACTTTAGGGTATCATAATAATATCTAAAGGAAGTTTTGAAGTTAGCTTACTAAGTTTGGCCTATGTTTTTTGTTCCTGTTTTTGTGTGTCAGCTATTTAGTAAGCTAGCTTTAAAAATAACCTTAGATATTCTTATAATATACAAATCCACATGCATTCCTGTTGTTAACCTTGCTTGGGCTTCTTGGGATTTGGACTGCCTTTATTATAAACTTCTTTAGTGCAATTGGTAAAATGGTCGGATGGGTGACTGCCAGGCACGATTTGAAATAAACTAAATGCCTGGCAGTCCAAATTTTTGAAAATAATAATTATTCTGCAAAACAACCCAATTCAATGCCATTAATCTTCTCTACCTTCTTGAGAAATATTGTGAGCTTGATAGATTTCTATTTTAGGCATTTTTCTTTCCTGATCTTTTCTCAGTATAGGGACTCAAACAATTTTCGGGTTTTATCTGATTGCTATGGGATCATCTAATTCTTCTTGCAGACCTTATTCCTATCAGTTCATCCAATCGTTTATTTCATGCATCTCGTGTAGATTCTTATTCCTACGCGTTCATCCAATCCATCTCGTGTAGATTCTTGTTGCATTATAAAAATAACTGATCCCCTCCCCCACCAATATCTTTTTCATGATCCCCCTTATAATTACTAGCTAGTATAGTGGTTGCTAGCTAGTAAGGTTGAGACCTGTCAATTGCTGGGTTTCAATCAGCTGATAAAAGTCTTTGAATCTCATTATTTGCTCCAAATGGTGGTCAAACACTGACCACCATGTGCTGTCAGCCAGAAAAAATTCTATTGAAAACTTGCGATTCAGCTGATGAACATTCCACACGGGACAGGAAATGACATCAAGTGAAACCCAGCAATGGGCAGGCGATAAATAAAGACCGGTCCGTAGTTTTGTTTCTGGGTATCCTGTGTGTTCACGTGACCAGGCCCAAGCCCCTCCTTGGTTGTTTGGTTATGGTCGACGAACCGACTCGAGTTATGATAAGAACACAACTGTTTATTCCTTGAATATCATTGACGTCCCAATTGGAAAAACGACGCCAGAAGATCTCAACACTCTTCAATTGTTTTAGTGACTTAAGGTTCTGAACTATGAGAACAATTCCTTGTCCGGATTACTGCGTTGGTGGAGTTTAACTCGTCACAGGAAGTGAACAAAAAATTATTTGCCTCTGAAGTTTTGTCTCCTTGGATGTGTGAAGTCTTACAACGACAACAGTAGATCATTTGGATCATTGGTGGTCAAGATGGCTTATGGTTTAGACGATATCGACTTGACAACGCTAAAGGTTTGTATAAAGAGCACAACAAGCTAGCTTTTCTGTATCAGCACACCTCACGTACGACATGTCTTCCTTGTCATAGTACTCTGTAGTATTAGCAGGGCACTGAGTTCCTTATGAACAACTGCCATTCCACAAGTCTTTCAAACAAACATCTACAGATTGTATGAGTATTTTCAGGAAGTCGATCTCTCCCTTTTCAAATAAAATATTCTTACTCGAATTTCGATTTCAATTTTAGTTTTTCTAGACAATTGAAAAATATTCGACTGCCATCTTGTCTACCATACACATGCATGAAAAGCATGACAGATTGAAGTCCTTGTGAATTTTTTTCTTTCGTTTTCTTGAAGGAAAAATTATTAAAAAAAATATAATAGGTTAATAATTGTTTTTATTTTGAAGGACCCTGCAGGAATTTTTGACCTAGTCGAAGTGGTAGGCAATGGAACGTATGGTCAGGTCCACAAGGTAAGCTGGATTCAACTGTCTGATCCAAGCCGATGGCAATAAATTACGTCTGTGAATCAATATAAACCCAGTAATCCATAGCAGGGAATTATTCCCCTCTTCAGATGAAGTTGAGGTCGTCTTTGCTAAATTTGAATATAAATAATAACATGTAATTAGAACTACGAGCAGTCTGTTCGCGGTTCATGTATTTTGAAATGTATTTTCTTCGATCGCGAAATATTAGTCAATTTCAACAATTATCGTTGATTTCTTTCAAACCAAGGGTTTATTGTAAGAAGAATATAAACCAACGTCTGATCTTACACTATTAGTTGCATTGGTTAACTCAAATATAAGCTCACTTTGTTGGCGAAGAGTTTCTCTAGGCAACTAAAAAATAATGAAAGTCTGATCTTACACCATAAGCTTAGCTAGCTGACATCCTTGTGTTGTTGACAACTTAAAAAAGATCAGAGTTAGTTCATTATAAAAGCAATATAAGCTTATGTGTGTGTATTTATATATGGTTTCGTCACGTTCACTAAGCATCAACTGTATATAACTGAGACTACCCCCAAAAGAAATAAGAGTGTTAGTTAAAATAAAAATTACCGATCTTAAATGTATTATTAATTAATCGATTATTGAACGTTCTGGAATGTTTTTTGATGATTGTGTTTAGCATCTATTCTTTTGTTTAGTTGAAATTAAACTGCAATGCACAGTAATATCTCATATATTTATAGTATATACTGTGTATCCAAGGTTTCTGGGACACACATTTATTGCTATTCTCACAGTTTCCCCCCTTTAAATTTGTACTCCAAAAGCATTGTAAATAATGAACTTGGAGAAAACAAAGAGAAAAAATATGGTTAGATAAAAACATTATTTTGGTTTTCTATTACATTTTACTCCCAATCTTGCCTCTGATTGGCTAAGAACATTCAGTAGCAGATCCAACATTTTAATAATCCAAAATGGCTGCCATGCAAAACACTGGCACTAGTAGTCACAGATACCCCAAGTTAAGAGAAGAGAAGAGATTTTAATGATCAAACCGATCTTTATTCCCAGTGCCCCCTCACAACTGATTTTTTGCAAAATGAATTAGGATAAAGAAATGAGAATGTGATTGAATGAGGTTAAAAGTAAAGTATGGTAAAATGATTAAATCAATAATTTTCATTGTACTGAGAGTAAAGAATATGATCGGCTTAGGAAAGTGGAATCACCCCTGGATCTACCACTGACATTTTCCAATTCTCATTAGCTTGTTACAAGGGCTGCGGAGCTTACTTTTGAGTGGGGGAAGGGGGGCTAATATACTGTAGGGGGTCTGGAGGAATGCCTGTACCCTAAAAAATTTGAAATTGAGTGTTTCAAGGAGCAATTGCAACAGATTAATTGCATTAAATTCATGTCAAAGTGTTAGGCAGCTCATAACAGACAGACAGACAGACAGATTTTATTTGCAGTTGTGCACTTACTTGTACATGAACAAGAATCCAAATAAATGAACAGAAAATCATTTTTGGCTTAAAATGTGGAGGAGGGGGGGGGGGGGAGAAGAAAGCCTATGGTCCTTGACATTATAATCATATTATCCGCAGGTCCTATCATGTGAAGCATGTCTGCAGATAACAAGTTCATTTATGTTCACTGTTATTCAATAATTGCTTATTAATTTATCCTCAAGATTAGTTTCTTATTTTTTTATTCAAATATTAGATGCTACATACACAGCTAAAACATGATCAATTAGTGATTTGAATCAATCATCTAACAGATGTGGTGTTCAATTTCAGGGCCGCCACAAGAGAACAGGACAGCTTGCAGCTATTAAAATTATGGATGTTACAGAGGTAGAACATCATCAATTCTTTTAAAAAATGTATTATTTGTTTGAAACTGCCTGTAAAAGGCACCTTTGCTTTTAATGTATTGTATTAGGAGGTCACAGGATGATTGATGTTTGAATCTGCCTGTAAAAGGCACCTTTGCTTTCCATGTATTAGGAGGTCACAAGATGATTGATGTTTGAAACTGCCTGTAAAAGGCACCTTTGCTTTCAATGTATTGTATTAGGAGGTCACAGGATGATTGATGTTTGAAACTGCCTGTAAAAGGCACTTTTGCTTTCCATGTATTGTATTAGGAGGTCACAGGATGATTGTGTCCATCATTAATAATCAAGATGATCATGAAAATGCTTATTCTTGTTATAGGATGAGGAAGAAGAAATAAAGCTGGAGATAAATGTCCTTAAAAAAGTTAGTAATTTTGAACTTGAGAGCAGCAAGACATTTTTTGGCAGTTCATCTGCCATCTTTGTTGCAAAAGAAATGAATTCAATAGACACCTTGTATGTAATTTACACCTAGCCTAATTGCAACAACGTTGTCATATACTGAGAAAATAATAGGGATTAATTATTTTTGCAAAATAGGCGTAATTATTTCACTGTTTTGAAGGTATAGACTGACATTTTTGAGATTATTTTGTTAGTTACACTAAAACAGCTATTCTCATCGATCTAGGGGGCTTTAGAATCAAGATAAAAAAAATATTTTATATTTTGTTATTTTTTATTTTTATATGACGACATTCTTGCAATATAAGGTGTACAACATGTATTTAGTAATTTAATTATGTACTCTTTTCAACCAAATACTCCAGACAGCATGATTAACAGTTCGAGTCCTGCCAAGGGCATATGATATTTTTCTCTTAATTCTTTAGCATGATTAACATTTGACTGATTGCTAATACCAGGAATCTGTAATATATGAGTTGCTTTATCTACTTTAAGATATAATAATAGTTTGGATTTTTTTAGTTTTCTAATCACAGAAATATTGCAACATACTATGGTGCTTTTATTAAAAAAGCTTTACAAGGACAAGAAGACCAGCTATGGGTGAGAATCAAAATACTATATATATTCAAATGGACTGTCAAAATGCACTATAATTTCTATTCCATACCATTTTATCTTATACTTTTCTATTCTATTTCTTTTCTGTCATAATATTTTGAGAAGCATTTTCTAGAAGCATGGTTGGTGTAGCGGTGAGAGTTCTGCCTCTAAGCAATATGAGCTCGCTGGGTTCACTTCCTAGACTCACTGTCGTACATGAGTAAAGGTGCTTGTTGGTTCTCCCCTGTCCTTCAAGGGTTTTTCCCTGGCTTTCATACTTCCTAAAAAATCAACTTCTAAATTCCAATTGCAATTCAATTCATCCCATTTATGATTTTCTGTGTTCTTCTTGATTGCATCCTTGACATGGGGGTGTATATCAAGAATTTACTGTGTTGCATCAATCATTAGGGAAACTTTTTCTTATTCTTGTAGCTTGTTATGGAATTCTGTGGTGCTGGTTCTGTAACTGATCTTGTTAAAAGTAAGTTACAAATTCTCCATTTGCTATGACCAAGATCCTTGCTTTTTAAATTCCTTTGATAACATTGTTTGCTATATAGACTAAGAAAAAAAGGCTAAATGAGTGTGAAAAAGATTCTGTCAAGAAGTATAATAAGGGGAACAGAAAATATTGTTGAAATAAATATTAGTTGAAAATTTTTTTTCATTATTGGAGTAATCAAAATGCAGGACTGTTTTGATTTCTTCTTTAACTGTGTTTAGTCAGTAGCCTGCTTAGTTAACCAAAAAGAGAAGGGGCTGTGGGGGTTGAAGTCCTTCCCCACCCACCCCAGTCCCCCACCCACCCCTGCCCCAGTCCCCCATTAACCTACTACATTATTATCTTGAAATATTAGCTGCAAGAAACAAGACTTTAAAAGAAGAGTGGATATCCTACATCTGTAGGGAAGTTTTGAATGTAAGTTGATTGTTCACACTCTGATGTTTGTTTATCTGGAGAACCAGTAACTAATGCCATAAAACAGTTTGCTTACATAATCAGCCAGTATCTTGCTGTGGTTGGCAATACCAGGCCCTCCCTGCCTAACTGGATGACTAAAAGTTTGATGACCATAGTTATTTGTATCATGTTTTTATTGTCGTCGTCGTCATTGTTGTCATCCTCGTCGTTGTCGTCGTCCTCGTCGTCATCATCACCACCACCACCATCATCACCATCATCGTCATCACCATCACCATCATCACCATCATCTTCACCATCAATGATCATCATCGTCATCAACACAATCATCACCATCAATGATTTTATATACTGCTTTTTAACATGATTATATGAAGTTGTGAACAATTGGTTTTATCGGCTGTAATAATCATGTGACTGTTGTTTGTTTTCCAGGGAGTTAGTCATCTTCACTTGAATCATGTGATTCACAGAGATATAAAAGGACAAAATGTCCTACTAACAGACAGTGCTGAAGTTAAATTAGGTATTTAATCTATATCTGATAATATATTATCTCCTGAATGCTATATTAATCAATTAATTAATTTTTCAATGTTTTTTGTTTCGTAGTTGATTTTGGTGTGAGTGCGCAACTAGACAGAACTGTTGGTAGAAGAAATACCTTCATTGGTACTCCATACTGGTAATGTTCAATGTGTTTTTATTAACTGTGGTTAATCAATACTGCTGCTACTTTCATGTACGAAACAAATATATATGTTAAAGGATAGCCATACTTGTAGTTATCAAAATTATTAGTATTGAATGTTTACTTTCAATGATCACAATTCACAATTTACAGAGGCAGAGCCAGGCTTTTTAGAGGGGGTGCACCATTATGTGGTCAGGACTTGAGCACCAATCATGCAGTAGATATCAGCTAATAGGGGGTGTGCACACCCCTGCAACCCTCCTCTAGACCCATCACTGATCTATATTCGTGTTTATTAGGGATCCTCAGTTCAACAGGTCTCATGGAGTAATTAAGGGATTTAGTGTGTGTGGCAGTATCTTTACACATTATGCTTTCTCACATTTGTTGTATGTTTGTTGTACTGTTATTATCAAATATAAAATCATTATTTTTGTACTTAGGATGGCACCAGAGGTCATAGCATGCGATGAACAGCCAGATGCTACCTATGACAATAGGGTTAGTATACTAACTAAGGATGGAACTAAGGATGATTTAGTGATGTTGCCCTTCATAAGAATGCATATTAAAGACAAAGTAGAGCTGATTTCATGCACACCTTTCTATTTGTCATAAGTTTCCCCTTTCTTATACTACTTGAACAGTCTCTCCTTATAACAGCCTTTAGCCCAGATTTATTTGAACCTACTTCCTTTTTTTGCAGTGTGATATGTGGTCCATAGGTATTACAGCAATTGAAATGGCAGAATCTCAACCACGTAAGTCATCACTTATGATAATAATACCTTTTTCTAGTGCATCTAAAAACATATATTTTACAACCCTTATCACTCCTTTTGATGGCCTCTTCCATGAGATTCGCTCCACACACACTACCATTACATTCACTATTTACAACACACAACACTCGACTCACATGTTGATTTTTACCAGGGGAGGAAAACCAAAGAAAAACCCTTGTGGCAAGGGAGAGAACAACATATCAAATAAACTCAATTTGTGAATGGGTTTCAGTTGAGAATCAAACCCTTGACCCGGGGCTTCAACTGCATAATTGTGAGCACCATGACAGAGCATGCATGCAACCCTAAATAAAATAGTGTTTTCCCAAAAAAGAGAGATTTACTTCATGCAGGATTAACAGCATCCATGGTCTTGTGTTCCACATTTCCATCCATCATTTTTAAATTGATGATACCCTGTTATCCTTAGTCATATTATTTTCTTCATTCTATTCCCTATAGCATTATGTGATATGCATCCAATGAGAGCTCTGTTCTTGATCCCGAGAAGTGAACCTCCAAGATTAAAATCAAAAAAATCTTGGTCAAAGAGATTCCATAACTTTGTTAATACCTGTTTGATAAAAGACTACCAACACAGGCCAACAGCTGACCAACTATTACAGGTTAGTTGGTGCTTTTTGTGTATCAGTAGGAGTGGGCATATCTGATAGATGTGATTCAAGAGATATATTCTATGCCTTATTTGAGTGGTTTCATCAAATATCTTATATGTTTACGTTTTATTAATTTGTATTTTTTTTCCAGCATGAGTTCATCAGAGATCCTCGAGCAAATGAAAGAAAGATCAGAATAGAACTGAAAGACTTTGTAGACCGAATGAGAAAAAAGAAAGGTGGATTCCTTATAATATTTCCTACCACACACCTAGTGTAAGAAGTGATAAGGCCTGCCTCATCCAGAAAAGTAAAATACTCACAAAGTTCTCCAAAACTGTCTTAATATTTTCAAAAACTCCTAGGCCAAGTTCAAACTAATGCGTTTTTGAAACGTTCCGTTTTTGTCTCACCGAAAATGCATTTTATAGCGTCTGGACACTGAAAGGATCAAAAACGCAGGTACGATCAGAAATGATCAGAATGATGCACTATCATCATTTACATGTGCGAAAAACAGACGTGCTGGTGTGAATGAGGTCAGCAGTTCAAAAGCCTCTGTTTTCAAATATGTCCACTCTGGAGAGCGTTTACAAATGTATCTGTTGATTGTTTTAGTGTTGACGCAAGGCCAAAATGCATCGAAAAGCATTAGTGGGGACGTACCTTTGATAGCACACATTTTAGGGACATCCATACTGTACTTATAGGGATATGTACATAATGTATAACTGAACATGACACAACACTTCACATTATGTACTGACTTGCATGCGTTATCTTTGAAGGTGGTTATTTGGAGCATGATGGTCTAGAATATCAGTTCTCTGGTAGTGATGATGAAGATGAACAACTATTAGCTGAACTGATTGCTGAAGATATGGGGTTGGTAGACATTCTTGGTTGTTTTCCTTCACACCCCTATCATTTAATTTGTTATCTATTTGTTAATAAGATTTTGTAAACTGTCTCATAGTTTGGATAATCCTCGTTCAACATTAAGAAGGAACTTGACTCTCATGCAAGGTGGAACATATAAAGGTATGAATACAGCGGGTTATGGCTTATCCGTCTTGCCGAATAAAACAAAAATAACTCCCTTTCTAAGCAGGCACCCGGTGATGTCTTCCATTAGACTGTAGGTGCCGTACTATAGGGTGAATATGAAATAATCAAATCTATCTTTTCTTTGCCAGCTAATCATGCACAAGAATCACCTTATCGAAGTAACAGTGTTAGCAGCCCTGTAAGTTGCGTTTCGTTTTACTTTCTTTGCCAACAAAGTTCTGTGCAACATTATGATCTACCATAATATAATATATGTTATGCTACGGACACACGGTGCAACATTGTGCGCAATGTTGCCGGCAATCGATGTTTCGAGCCAGTGTCACACGACGCAATTTGTTGCACGCAATATGTTGCTGAAGTAGAAAACGATCCTACTTCAGCAACATTGCCTGCAATATTGCACACAGTGTTGTATCGTGTGTTGGCGCCTTTACAATATAACTTGGTCATGCTAAGAATAACAGGAATAAGTGCTGATAATTTGTGTTGTTTTTGTGATGCAGGAGAGGCGCCAGGCACCAGCAGCGTATGGAGTGGGTACTGGTGTCTATGATAACGAGATGCACCCTGCCTATAGTATGGAGGCTAGTCAAGAAGGTTTTGCTATGGGACACTCAGAAAATAACATTCCAGCAGCGCAGCCCAACAGACCAGGGTATGAGTCTTTATAATAGGACGTTCGCGAGAACTGTTCGTGCGCAACTGTTCTGCGCATATGGCGTAATGGTGTGACGTATGTTTATGGCGCTCGTAATGGAGCTTGATCTTGAAAATAATAAAAACACGTATTTGGATGAAAACTTCAATCTACGTTAAAACCAAATCGCCATCGAATGTTGCACCGGGGGTTGGTGCAAATTCGAGCCAAAAACTACAAGTCATTTGTATGTATTCATAACGGTATTACTAGACGGTTGTTTCAAGATACGTTTAGCAGTCCATTAAGTTTTTCTATGAAAATGACTTTAATAATCGACTTGTATGGTTTGCGCGCAAGCTAATTTCCATGAGAAAAAGTCTGCATTTTGATATCATCTCACTCCTCAGTGTGTTGGTTGGAACTTCTATGATGATGTTATTCATAGATCTCTTAACTAAACTGACGAGTAGCGTCGCTATATTAGGCATGACAAACAAGACTTTTTATTTGTATTTTGATCACTGCAGGTCATTGTCGATAGATGGGGTTGATGAACGGACATTAACAAGACATAATCACGACAGTAAGCCATATTCAATCTTATCTATATAGTCTATTATTCTGCGTATTCATCGGCACTTGGGTAAAACACGGCTGGGTGACATCCCTGGAAATGTTGGTTGGTTCATTGTGCTTGTACTTTTTACGTTGTCCTACAAGCTCAATTTGTGTTATCCAGAGACCAAAAGGACCTCGTCTTCATTCTTATTTATTTCTGTTTTCTTCAGATATGAATTTCCCGTGTCTCCTACATTTACCCTTTTTGCCGTCGTCTTATGAACTGTTTAGCTCAGATAATATTTTATACAATGTATAAATATATACCTAATTCAGATTGTTTTTAATGATAGCTGTCCAACAACAACAACAACAACAACAAGAGGAAGAAGAAGAAGAAGAAGAAGAACCCCCCGAGGAATACGGCACACTGAGACTAAACGAAGAGGACAACCAATCAGATGTAAGTACAAAATACTGATATAACGTACCATTAACTTTTGTTTACGTCGGAGGAATACTGAGTATGTATTGTATACAGAAGGATTAGGAGAGTTAGGGTGTTGTGCTAATGGCCCAAGGATTCTGTTAACGCTGCCGATTTCATTGTATTTTTCAGTCCAGTTCATCGACTGCCAGCCTGACAGAGTCAGAAAGCCCTACCAGAGGTAGTAACCTGCCTGATGTTTTACCAGCTACAAGTCAACCCCCTCAGTCACCACCAACATCGGTAAGCAGTTAATAATCCAGGTTAAAGTATTATCAACATCGTCATGAGAAGGACTGCAATAGGTAATGTGCATCAAGGTGCCAAAAAAGCGTAAGGACTCATTGTCCCATCATGCTTTGTGCTACTGAGACATTCGAGCTCGTGCACATTGGCTATTGCTGTTTTAAAATGTGCTACCTCCACATTATTGCAACATATATTCATTTGATGTTTTCATTTCATTTAGCGTTCTCCAGGTCAGCAGTCATCAGATGAGTCCATAGCTTCATCTTTTGCCGTCCAAGAGCCACCTAAAGAAAAGAAAATGACTAAACAACGAAGCTTTGGTTTTGGTCGCCAGTCCCAGGCTCCCTCTGAGGTTTCAGTTAATCTGGACCCCGAGAGAACATCGATTGCAAGTCAAGAAGATTTTGCGGTAAGACAGCAGAGCATATTGCCTTTCTCTCCTCTCCTTTCCTCTCCTCTCCTGTCTACTCGTAACTTTAAAATTAATATCATCCCTTTGATTTTCCAGATGCCACAAATACGAAAATACAAGTACAAGTTTAGAACAGAAGTATTATGCGGTGCTTTGTGGGGTGAGTACAAAAGACCAAAAACATCGATTCAAGGCGCCGAAAAACAAGGAAATAGTCGTAATTATTCTTTCGTTCTCTCGGAGCCTGTAGTTCAGGTTTATTTGTATTCCCTGGTTGTCCTTGCACCCAACTTCCTGCCAAAGAATGCTTCCTACTAAGTATCCGGCTAGAACTGGCTTTGTTAGTATTGCATCTGTTTCGCAGTAAGCAAAGTACGTGCCTTCAATGGTAACTTTTTATTTTGTTTCTGGGTGGGGTCTGTTCCTGCAAGAAATAATACACTTAACTAAATGGTTATATTTACTTCGTTATCCAGGGGTGAATCTTCTTATTGGCACAGAAAGTGGACTTTATTTACTTGACAGAAGTGGAAATGGCAAAGGTACATATTGGAAAATGAGGGTTTTACACTCTTGATGCCTCCCTACCTCGCTTAATTCATCCCTCCCTCCCTCCCTCCCTCCCTCCCTTCATTCATCCATCCCTGCCTCCCTCCCTCCATTCATTCCTTCATTCATCACTCCCTCCCTTCATTCATTCATTCATCCCTTCATTCATTCATTCATCCCTCACTCCCTTCTAAGCCACTTTAATCAACCCATGAGGTTGGTTATTTTCATTTCATGTGGTTGTGTCATGTTCTAGTATTCCAGTTGATATCAAGGAGACGATTCCAACAGATCGATGTTCTTGAGGGCATAAATGTTCTTATTACGATAAGCGGTAGGTGACATGGTTGTCATGGTGTTATCTCTGTTCCTTCTTAGCTAAACAATACAAAATACTTTAGAGTTTGTGAACGGCATGTGTAAAAACTACTCGTAATAAAGACTGAACTATTGTGCTAACTTCCTTTAATCTTTCCAGTCATGTTTTATTTTTATTATTATTATTTTTTTCGTTTCCATTTCCAGGAAAGCGAAACAAGTTAAGAGTGTACTATTTGTCCTGGCTAAAAGCCAAAATATTAAAGGGAGAAGAGGTGAGAACAAACGAACGAACGATTGCTCACATACGAGTTAAGGCATGGAAGTTTGGTTCTACTAAGATATGGCTGCGAATTTGCCGTGTTTTCCCCGGCCATGCGCATGTGTGTACTCTACTATACTATAAATATTCATTGATTTGAATAGCCTGCCTCCGAGGAGCCTGATAACCAAATCATGGCGATGCCAGCCTGATATCTTTTTCGAGAACAAATACTTTGATGCAGTACTGTATATGGTTAACTCAGTTGTTCTTTATTGTTGACAGGGTAATCATCGTGGTCAGCGGGGTTACACAGTTGTGGGCGATATTGAGGGATGTATCCATTATAAAGTTGGTATGTGGAAAATTAGACTGACAGAAATATATTATTCTTGCGAAAATTCTGATTGGCCCGCAAAAGAGTATTTATTTTTACATGCATTCTGATTGGCCTGTGAAAAAGTAGTCATTTTAACAGACGTCCTGATTGGCGCGCAAAAGTGTAGTCATTTTTACACACATTTTAATAGGTCAATCAAAGAGAAGTCATTCTTACACGCATTCTGATTGGCCCGTCAAAAAGTAGTCATTCTTACACGCATTCTGATTGGCCTATCAAAGTGTAATTAGCCTGTGACCCAACACGCTAACTTCTAATTCGATGTATCAGTTAACCGTGCCCTGACTTTAATCATCCCAAAGGTTGTTCAGGGGCGTCGATAACATTTGAAAGTTTTTTCTGTTTATTCAATCTTAGTGAATTTTCATCGAATCAAGTTCCTCGCATTTGCCACCCAATCCAGTATTGAAGTGTATGCATGGGCTCCCAAACCTTACCATAAGTTTATGGCCTTCAAGGTGAGATTCGTGTGGTATATGTATATATCGATCTGGCTTGTTTCTTGCTCACAACTAGATGTTGTTTTCTGTTGTCAGTCGTTCCCTGAATTAAAGCACCAGCCTGTGCTGCTAAACATGACGATAGAGAAGGAGAACAGTAAACTCAAAGTCTGTTACGCATCTAAAGCAGGTCAGTATGAAGAGAGAACTTCAGAAGCAGGGGTTCCCAAATGGAAACCATATTTCTTTGTCCATTACGTTACGGTACAACAATACAGGGAAGCCTTAGATGGGGAATAATCTCAGTTCGTGTCGTTGAAGAAATAGAAAGCGCGCAAGCATGGTGTGTGCGGCTATAAAGCACGCGGAGATTGGCAGAACACGAGAAAAGTGTTAGAAGAAGCACGACACGTTGCAGAGGCCTTCTCGACTCTTCTCAAGTGTTTTGACAATCCCAAAGTGCTTTTTTATTTTAGAGTATTCATTATTGTGGACACGAATGACGAAAAAGAAAGTACGTGCGCGTGCTGTGTGCTCTCATAATGCACCTGCACCTAACCAATCAGAACAAGAAATCATGAAATAAACATTCAGATAATCAGGGTTTTTCCTGATCACTCAGTCCTCTTCTTTATTGAAAAGATATGATACACTGTGAGCTGACAGAGCTATTTCTGTTCAACAGGTTTCCATGCTGTAGACCTGGACTCCGCTACAGTAATTGATTTGTACATCCCCACCCAGGTACGCCACATCTAATGATATTCAACAATATCTAACCCTGTTCCTAGTACATGTAGTAATGTACGCCACATCTAATGATATTCAACGATATCTAAGCCTGTTCCTAGTACATGTAGTAATGTACGCCACATCTAATGATATTCACGATATCTAACCCTGTTCCTAGTACATGTAGTAATGTACGCCACATCTAATGATATTCACGATATCTAACCCTGTTCCTAGTACATGTAGTAATGTACGTCACATCTAATGATATTCACGATATCTAACCCTGTTCCTAGTACATGTAGTAATGTACGCCACATCTAATGATATTCAACGATATCTAAGCCTGTTCCTAGTACATGTAGTAATGTACGCCGCATCTAATGATATTCAACGATATCTAAGCCTGTTCCTAGTACATGTAGTAATGTACGCCACATCTAATGATATTCAACGATATCTAACCCTGTTCCTAGTACATGTAGTAATGAGGCTTTTATGATTTTCACCTTTGTATTTTTCCTTCAAAAGTTTTGACAATCTTTTCTCCGATTTGTAGTTACAGGAGCCATTTCATCCTCACTCTATCGTAACACTTCCAAGTAAGTAAGCACAAGAGGTCATAAAAGACAGATTACAAACAATATTGACGTTGAGCCTTGTTATTGTCCAAAGACATATATATTCCAGCGTTGCTTTAGCCTTTTTCATTTTCCTCATAGATTCAAGTGGCAAAGAACTTTTGTTGTGTTACAATAGTAAGTAGCTTGTTGGTTTAACTGCAAGTAAACTGTATGTATATTACTGAGTGGACTTCTTCTTCGATCTTCTAAATTTGTTCATCATGTACAACATGTACTAACTCTTGTTAGTCAAATAGCAGGAGATGTTTTATCATACTAATGTCTTTCATGTTATGTTAACAGCTGAGGGAGTATATGTAGATACTGATGGACTACTTGTGAGACACGCTACCATGCAGTGGGGAGAGACGCCGTATGCTATAGGTGGGTAGTTATGGATATTATCGGCATTCTTCCAGGTCGTGGTTACCTAATTGCATGAAATTGCTTTGTTCTCAGTAACATTCTCTTTTATCTCTGCTTTCTAACGGCCAATAATACTGTATTTTCTCAATAATTCAAGGTCACATAATGTTCGCGTCATTATATTTTCGCGACACACTTTTCACGTCACCAACTTTCATTTCGCGATTTTTTTCAAAATTAAAGTGAAAATTTCATGTAACAAGGTACGTGGAAGAATAGGCTTAGTTGTATAAATTATCAAAGTGTTTTTATCCCTCGATTCATGTGATTTTGTTCATGTATTTCAGCAAGCATTGGTAGCTGTCAGATAATGGGATGGGGTGAGAAGGCCATTGAAGTACGATCTGTAGAGACCGGGCTGTTAGATGGCGTCTTCATGCACAAAAGAGCGCAGACCTTTAGATTCCTCTGTGAAAGAAACGAAAAGGTAACTAGTGAAAATCCGCCCTTTATGA
This sequence comes from Anthopleura xanthogrammica, assembly GCA_964019055.1. Taxonomy (NCBI): domain Eukaryota; kingdom Metazoa; phylum Cnidaria; class Anthozoa; order Actiniaria; family Actiniidae; genus Anthopleura; species Anthopleura xanthogrammica. The sequence continues at coordinate 16,410,731 of OZ025210.1, forward strand.
CTATTAAATGTAGAAAAATGGAAAAACGGGAGTGTCATCATCACCTGCATATCAAACAGTTTATGTCGCAATTAAGTTCAGTTCTGTACCAAGCATATGATGTTGGATTTTAACGAATTAGTTTTTTTTCTTTAAAGACATTTTAAAGATGATACAAAATATTGTATTCCATGTGGTAAATGTGAACATCCTTTTTGTATTCTCTAGGTGTTCTTTGCCTCTCGATCAACTTCTAGTGGCCAGATTTACTTCCTGACATTGAGTAAATCGTTCAAGAACTTTGGCTATTAAGATGATCTAGAACAACTGCTCCAATCCATGTGTACAACTGTCGATATGTTTGTGGACTATCTATCTTTTAACCGATAGACAACTGTATGATAAATACAACATCGCAGTGTATCCAGGACTAGTTTTATAATGGTAATTGAACTAAGTGGAGTGCAATTTGGTCTGATATCAAACGCGCGATAACAAAATCACACGACCGCGTAGCGGGAGTGTGATTTGTAATCGCAAGTTTGATATCAGACCAAAATTGCACGACACAAAGTTCAATTATCACTTTATTATATCCATTTTGAAATCATACTAGATAGACACTAAATTTGTGATAAATACAAAAGTATTTATTCACAAATAGCCGGTATTTTGTTTCTTTTTGTAACAAAAAATTCCAGTCAAACTTGAAAAAAGCTACATTTTATGTTCCTTATTTGCTGTAATCTGATTGGCTGATTACATACAATCCTGTAATCTGATTGGTTACCTTTTCTAGTGTTGCATTGTGATTGGCTGACAAAAAGATGCGATTCGGACTCAAAATAGTGCGATTCGTGCTTGAATCAATCTACTGAGAGCCAATCAGATTACAGGATTTGCTAGTGATTTCAAAGTGGATATAATAAACAATCAAACTTGTTTTGTTTGTTATTCATCGTGGTCCATGGGTAACTGTTTTAAGTACCTTGTTTGCCTAGCCTTTTTATTTTTACATAATTATGGAAGCTATTTTATGTAGTGATAACGCTCATAACTTGACTTGATAGCCAAACGATTCATAGTTTGTTTTATTATGGCCAACGGATGCTCATTCCAGTACAAGAAGTATTCCGCTTGCCGAATAAATAAGAGATGTTGATATGTAAAGTCTAGATCGCTGTGCCAAACGACGCAGAAATCTGTAAAAAAAAGTGTTTTGACTTTTTAAAGGAATATGAACTGAAGCATTAAATATTAGAAAACTGCAATCAGGATTCTTTTTCTATGACTTACACATTTTGATCTTAATACTTCAGACATTATCAGGTGTTCTTTGTATTTCTGAAACATGCAGACTGTCTGGTTCGTGGTCAACAAGACCAAAACAAGTATCACGTGATGATTTGTTTATTGTCTTAAATGAACGATCTAAATTCTGGTTTCAAACTCTAATGAGTAACAATGAACAGCACTAGCGTAGTGCGTAGGGAGGGGGAACGGGGGGCAGTGCCCCGCAATTTTTGGTAAATAGGTAATTGTTTTTTTTTTTCCCTTTTTGGCCTCTTTTTCTTTTTTTTTTTTTGTACTTGGCCCAACCCCCCCCCCCCCCCTCGTCGTAAATATCGCGGTTTTTTTTTTTTTTATTTTGCTTCGGCGATTTTTGGCGGAGGTGCCTCCCCCAGAACCTAAGTCCTCGCTACGCCCCTAATGAACAGAGAATGTTGCTGGTATCGAGCATTGATAGCAAGTGTATTAGGTATCACATGACATTTCTTTTGTTCTAAATGTCTTTTTTTTTTCTTTTTTTTTTTTGCATGGTGGACAACATCAATGACATTGACTGTATTTTAAATCAGTTACACGACATTTGTACGATCTTGTTCATTAATTGAGCTAAATACACAGGGAACCCGTCAATAAATTAAAGTCATACATATTTAAAAAGCCTACGTACTGGAGCCGGGTTCTCTATGCAATCCCACGGACTTTTACAGTGCGTGACCACTACTCAAACCAAGGCCACCCAAACAAATTTTAAATCAAATTTATTACTGGGTTACCTGTGGTAAACCAGTCATAAAATACCTTCGTTTTTTTTTCTTTCTGATTCCTTCGCGACAAAATGGCAAAGTTGCGCAATACTACCCAGAGGGTCATTGCGGCCTTACCCAACAGTCCTTAGCGGGCATCTGATACAGGGTTCCTGTCTATAGTCCAACAATTAGCATGTGCCAACTGTCAATCAATGTCACTACGTTGCCAACTAATTAAGAGAGGGCGGAGCTAGCGTATCACGTGACATAAATTAATGTCTACGCATGCTCTATTTCGTTGACTGCTGTAATTAAAGAGTGAGCCGAGTCAGAATTTTTAATTTATTCGTAAACAAGGATAATTCTAATCGAGCCAGGAATTCTGAAGAATTTGCATTGCTCACGGCAACTCCGCTAACTTTGATTAACTACTCGTGCTTTGACTCAGCTATCTAAAGCAGTATTATCTGTAGTATCAGTACAAAAGGTAAAAGCTAGCCGTGGCCGATATTTAATTCTTGTATTAAAGAATTTCTACGCGCTCCAAGCTAACTCAAACCGATGGGACGTCCTGACTTCATTCGAGTTTTACCGACCCGATTCTCGGATGCTATATTTAATGGTTGACTCAACAAGACTACTACAAATAAACATGAGGTACAACGAAGTTTATTGGGCCTTTCATTTTGATATTAAGAACTGAAGAGTAATGAGAAATATTGTTAAATCGAACGCATGTATTTTGATTCTCAGATCGATCTCTTATAAAGTCATTCAACTCGCGGCTCACTCGTCAAACATTTACGAACTGTCGATTGATTTACAAATATATACGAACATAGAAAATTGTAAAATGTAAAGCAATTCTGAGGGTGGTTTTGAACAATTATTTGCTCGTCTTACCGTTCTAAACGAAGGATTCATGTAGTAAACAAATAACGCTGACCTCAAGCAAACGCGTCTCCGTCAGCTCGCTTTGCCGACTTTGTGTCTGCGAGTTAATTAAGTATGATAAAACTCGGACTGGAATCGGAAGAATATGGAAGTTGGACTTCACCTAAATGGGTATTTTCGAAGATTTAGTTTTTGATTTAATTTTTTTTCCAAAATGGCTTTCACTATACATTTATAGTGGGCAGTCTCTGACTGTCTTTTGAAAAACGACGAAAAAAGAAAACGAGGGCCTCGACAGTACGATACATCAGAAATATTACAAACCAAATTACAATCCAGCTTATTTTATAATTGATCACTCTTTTTCCACAAAGGGTGGGTCAAGGGCGCACTAGGACCCTCACCCTCCCCCCTGCCCCTGGTCCCACCCCCTCCAGGTAACCCAGTGCACGCTGCCACCAGCGTCTTGTTAATCACGTTTTGGACGCTGAATAACAGGATGGTGACTATTTCATTGTTTAAATACTGAATCGTGATGGCTAATTTATATGAAAATTTGCTCGGGTGGCCTCGGATGGAGCATGGATGATAAATTGACTAGTCAATTTATTATCCATGGTTGGAGTAGTCGCACTATTAGCAATTAGCGTGTCGGCGTGTAATCTATTTGTGTAAAAATAGAAGCTATCGTCATCGATTCGTTAACTATACGCGCATGCGCATAACGCGAATAGTAAGAAATCAAAATGGCGGCAGGGCAAGGACAGTACGGTGTTGGTGGGGATCAAGTTATCATACAACAACCTGGTATTTTATTCTTATCATTCTGTTATTCTAGCTTGTTTTATTTAGGGTTGGAGTGGAAAAATTGACTATTTATGCTAGTAATTAACCTCCGTTAAATTCAACGCAAGGTAGCGATTAGTGCACAGCAAGTCAAGTCCTTATCCGAGTCCTTATCCGAGTCCTTATCGTATTAAATGCTACTATATGCTAAAAGGGATTCCTTAGATGTTTATTGTAAATGAAATAACGGTTTAGCTTGAAACATGACCAGTAAACAAGAGCATGGATGATAAAAGGACTATATGATGACAGATAACACGATCATGAAAACGTTTTTGAACTTCGTCATTAGCTTATGAATTATAATGATTGACCGAGTTTTTGCTGAATCGACAGAGTTTTTTGAATCGACAGAGTTTTTTTGAATCGACAGAGTTTTTTGAATCGACAGAGTTTTTTTGAATCGACAGAGTTTTTTGAATCGACAGAGTTTTTTTGAATCGACAGAGTTTTTTGAATCGACAGAGTTTTTTGAATCGACAGAGTTTTTTTGAATCGACAGAGTTTTTTGAATCGACAGAGTTTTTTTGAATCGACAGAGTTTTTTGAATCGACAGAGTTTTTTGAATCGACAGGATTTTTACAATTGACTTGGTTTTGGAGATCGACAGAATTTTGGTGATTGACTAATTATTTTTATGCGTGATGGTTGACAAAGAGATATGGAATGGTTATGTAATGCAATCGACACAAGCTGTACACTTTCAAGAGAAGTAACGCAATTGACAAACAAGAATTGAATTACATTCGAAATAATAATTTTGAACCATTCCGCGCGCCATAACAAGGTGTTACAGCCAAAACCGTTGTATCGCGCGGAATGATTTAAAATTCTTCACTCGGATTGGGTTTTTCCTAGCCGTCAAGCATTATGCAAATTAGAGGTTGCTCGCACAGATTCCGCCATTACAAAGTGCTTCAAATTCAAACTTCTTCGATCATTTAAAAATAATCGATAGTGTTCTAAGCTTTAAATTGAGGGGGAGAATTGTTTTTCAGCCTTTTTTCCTGTCAAGTATTCAAGCTATTGCCATGATAATGGAATGCTGTACTAGTAATGGTCTCCCGTGAGAATCTCGAGCTGTACACGTACTAGTAGACAAGGTAGAATATTTTGCTTAAAATCTTCAAAAATTTCTTTTGAAAGATAGATTTTTGCAATTCAGAAACTGGTTCGTATAGCTAGTAATACCGAGCCTCAGCTGGTTTCCATATAACAGCTGTAAGAGCAATAAATTTATTTACAGATTACGATCGCAGGGCTGTTGTTTTGCATTTCAAACCGAGTAACGAATTCACAATGGACGTCTATTTATGGAGATTTGAGAAGATTAGTAATAAAACAGAAGGTTAAATATCATTATTGTGGAGTTATTTCAATTAATATATTTACAATCTGATTTCCACCGTTTAGCACAAGTTCTACGTATGGTCAAGAGACACACGTTCTTGATGTTTCGATGTTGGAGTTTTCATCAAGGTTTTTCAGCCTCATGCAGGAATATAATGCTTATTTCCTAAGAATATTCATGGGCTCGATCTTACGAAGAGATTTTTAAGCATTTTCTTCAAGTTCTTGCTCCGAAGTTCAAATCTTTGCGGTAACAACAAAGCAAGTTCACCTGCAAATTTACAGATTCTCGTAGACTGTGAACAGTCCCTCTTTTCCCTCCTAACTCAGTCGAGTCGGGTTTTTCCTGCCTTGGACGCGCGGAGAGTGAGGGCGAGTTTGAAGCGGCACGTGGGGAGAGGAAAAGTAGGGACTGTGGACAACACACAGACGTGGACAACGCGTAATTCATTTCTCTGTGTGTTGTTCACAGCATTAATTTTCTTCATTTGGACGTATTTTGCCCTCAATTCGCGTTAATTTAAGTTGCGCTAATTTCCAATACTTTAATTTTGCGGAGCGTTAATTTCCTATAATAAGCAATTATTGGATGAGGTTGAAGCATGATATCGTGAATTATCAAGACCAAGGTCGTGTTATCTGCTGAAACCAAATTCAATATTTTTAAGCACGACATAGCTAGTATTGTTTTTCAGGAAAATTTTGGTGCACACTGGAGCGTATAGTGAACAGAAAATGATGACATTTGTATTTCACCAAACAGGGCAGCAACCTGGCCAAGTATGGATGGCTGCTCCGCCGCCGCCACCTGGCTGTCCTCCTGGTTTGGAATATTTAACTCAGATTGATCAGATACTCGTACAGCAACAAGTAGAGTTGATGGAAAGTTAGTTTTTATCTTGAAAAAAGGTTTTACAAAATATTACAGCTATTTCAAAAAAGGAGGGGGGGCTGGTAAGGTTTTGTTACTTATTGTCATATATGCAAATAATAATTTCAGCACAGAAGAAAATATACTGGGAAAATGTACAGACAAAGTTTACAAAAATTCCATATTGTTGTGATCTTTCGCTGATCGCATTTCACATTGCTCATTGTGTATCTCAGGCTTGGTATGCAACATGCAACTTGCAACAAAACCTTCACCAACATTTTTTGAAATGGCTGTTATCCAACAATACATTTGATTCATTTCATGTATAAAGTTATAATAATTCAATATTTTTCTTAATTTCCTAGTGTTAACTGGCTGTGAAATGAAAAACAAGTACAGAATATGCAACTCAATGAATCAACAAGTGTATTTTGCCACAGAAGGTAAGACTCCTGAAATGCAATTGAACTTAATATATACTGTAATGTGTAATAAAAGCAAAACAGTATCTAAGCATGTGAATGCTCTTATAAAGTTAAGACATTGTCAGGCTATCCAGGGGTGGATCTTGGTTTTTTTTGTGTGAACCCCCTAAACTGCAATCAAACCCCTTAAAAGAGGACTATAAACCCCATAATTACAAAATATCTAGGGGAATTTTTGTAAATGATTTTTTTTTTCAGGGTTTGAACCCCCCCTCCCCCCGCTTTTTCTTTCTCTCTTTTTGTCTTAGTTTGGTAATCGAACCCCTCTTAACCAAAATTTCATCCCCTCTCCCCTATCCCCTAGCAAAAATCCTACTCCTGCTCTCACTTTTGTGAAAGAGAATTCTAGAATAAAGTATTTTTAAAATAACTATATTAAGAATATATGTGCACCTGTCAGCAATTTATTGAATTTGATTGTACGTCACACAGATACTGATTGCTGCACAAGACAGTGTTGTGGTCCTCTTCGACCATTTGAAATGTCTATAACAGACAACTTCCAAAGAGAGGTTATTCACTTGTCACGGCCATATCGTTGTCAATCCTGCTGTTGTCCTTGCTGCTTGCAAGTGATTGAGGTTCAGGCACCTTTGGGTACAGTTATTGGGACAGTGGAACAAGAGTAAGTGATAAACACAGCACTTTGTTAATTCTATGGGTATTCTTAGTAATCCTATACATTAAAAACAGAACCATTGCACTAACAAAGATGATAGCTTAATCAGATTGATTCAAGTGAAAAATACAAATAAATCAATAAATTAGTCACTAAAGATATAAATGAATATGGGATATAGTATTGATTCCACAGGGTGTTTCTATTTCCACCAAAATCAATTGACATAATAACTAATTGACATAATGATATATTCATTGCAGTTAGAAATTATTTTAGGTAGCACGGGCCCAATATCTAAAAACATTCTTATTATTCATATATAAATAAATGATAGCTTTTCCGTTTATACAAGTCTGTGAGTCTGATAATCGCACTAGTGTGAAAACTCCAGTTATAACTACTTCCAACCTGTACTTTACGTATTATTATTTATAAATAGGTGGACTTTTTGGAAACCTAAATTTTCAGTCAAAGATGCCAATGGTGAAGTAGTCCTGACTGTTGATGGGCCTTGTTGCACATGCAGTTGTGGCAGTGATGTGAATTTTGAGGTAGATTATAACATTCATTATAACAGCTTTTGTAATCTTCTATTGAAACAGAAAAGTAAGTAAAGTTCAGCTATCTTATCCAAATTTTGGGTTAATCTGATATTTACAAGTTTACCTTCTCTCTTTCCCTCAAACACTACCTTTTTTAAATTCAGTCTATGATTGAAATACCTTCAATTGTTTTGAATTTGTATACTTATTTCAAATCATGAAAAGCTGAGACCAGTGTTAGGATTATATGGATGTAGTTACATTTTCCCTGTTGCAATCACTTGATGATAAATCTCATACTTAGATTCTAATTGTTATGTAGGTAAAGTCTCGTGACAGATCTGCGGTAGTAGGAAAGGTGACAAAGCAGTGGACTGGATTTGTTAGGGAGATGTTCACTGATGCTGACAACTTTGGCATTTCATGTAAGTTACAAATCCAACATATACAGCAGTATTAAACAATATTTATTATTGGATGACTAAGGCCATGTTATCTGCCAAAGCTGTAGGCTGAGGCAGATAACACAGCAGACTGAGGTCTTGATATTTACAATATCATGGAATAACTGAATTCAATAATAATTTTATCATACATTTTATAAATTTTAAAGAATAAAGATTTCATTCTGCTTTCGAAAAAATAGCAAACATATTTCCATTTTCATTGTGACCTTGATTGAACTCGACATGATAAATGTATTATCTGTAGGTTAATACATTATCATGTCGAGTTCACGTGCTATCAGGGATTAACTGAGGGCTTTCGGCCAATCAGAAGTGAGATAGTGAGTAAAATGTATAATAAATGTAATTATTTTGACATTATTTTATATCAAATATATTTGTAATTGCTGTCTTTAGTAAATCAGTGTGCTACATGTATATATGTTGTTGTTAATTTCTATGATTTAACTAGTTGACTTTATTTTGTTTGTTTACTTCCTTAGTTCCAATGGACTTAGATGTAAAGATAAAAGCACTTTTAATGGGAGCTTGTTTTCTTATTGTAAGTAGCACACTAGCAAAGAGAATACAGGGTTTGAGGTGTTTTGCAAGTGATAATTCAGTAGTTAAAACCTGGGGCTGGAACAGCCTGATTATCTAATGCTTAAAATAGAGCCTCTACACCATCACGTGATGGCAGCCATGACAGAAGGCACAACAATAGAGTATTTTCCCCTGGGAAACTGAATTCTTTCTCATGTAAATCAGATTAGACCAGACATTGCAGGCTACTAACTATGGTTGGAAAAATTGCTACTTGTAACATCCTCTTAAATTCTTGTGTATGTAACATGGACATCAGTATACATGTTTTGGCCATTAGAGCATTCATTTGTCAGAATGTTCACTTAAATCTTCCCCATTCATTTTGACGAATATTTAATTTTGTCTTATATTTTAGGACTTCATGTACTTTGAACACCAAAACAACAACTGATGATAAAGGAAAGCAAAATAATCCAGTTACACGTCAGCTAGTTAGCCTAACCCAATAGGTCATGTGACTCTACCCTCCCCCTTTCCCATACATGACTTACCATTCAGTGCATTTTTCCATATACAACTTCTAAGAAAATATTTAATTTGATTTGATTTTTTTTGAAATGCCATTTTTCCTTTGTTATTACATATTATAAGCTGAAACTTTGTCTTCTAATATACAAAAGTTGACTTTCAATTTCTGGAATTCATTTGGACACAATTACATAGTAATGGAAGGGGCATGCAGGGTCATGTGATCTATGAGTGGGAAAGCACCATAATGCACATACACACATACTTGATATAGTCCACAATAGGTAGCTCAAGTTCAGCATTCACTCAAAGGATATTAAAGATATTTAATAGTAATACAGTTTTGTAGTAGCCTCATTGATGCTTCTGCTGTGTAGCCTATAGTCTTATATGGTTCATTTGTAACCCATTGTTATAATTGCAACTACCTCGTGATTTGGAATCTAGGCATGCAATGCATTTGTAGCTCAATACGCTGAGAAAAGCCAAATCACCTGGTATGATATCTATTTTCAGTTCTATAATTAATAAGAAAGCTAAAACTAATTTTCATCGGTTTACTGTTGTCATAATAAAATAAATATATAAATCACTTTGTAATAAAATTTCATAAGAATAACGAGTGCACTAGACATATAGCAGCTCTTACAAGTATGTTCTTTGATTTTATTGCAAAAACAATCACACTTTTGTAACTACGACTATATACTATATTGCTTGTTGTTGAGCTGTATAGTATAGTAGATTGGGCTGCCTGTGGTCAGTTATGTATACTTTAGTTATGATTACCTGATCTGATTTGGTTATGGTGATGGTAAAGGCGGTGCCCAGTCGGTAACAGACCAAAATCTTGTCTCGCAATCTTGTTGCAGCCGTTGCAGCCATTATTGCAAGGAAAATAATCAAGGTCTACTTTTCTCAACGATTGCGGCAACAATTTCTAGAAATTGCCTAGTGTAACACCCCTCCAGTAACACCCCTCCAGTAACACCCCTCCAGTAACACCCCTCCAGTAACACCCCTCCAGTAACACCCCTCCAGCAACACCCCTCCAGTAACACCCCTCCAGTAACACCCCTCCAGTAACACCCCTCCAGCAACACCCCTGCAGTAACACCCCTCCAGCAACACCCCTGCAGTAACACCCCTCCAGTAACACCCCTCCAGTAACACCCCTCCAGTAACACCCCTCCAGTAACACCCCTCCAGTAACACCCCTCCAGTAACACCCCTCCAGTAACACCCCTCCAGTAACACCCCTCCAGTAACACCCCTCCAGTAACACCCCTCCAGTAACACCCCTCCAGTAACACCCCTCCAGTAACACCCCTCCAGTAACACCCCTCCAGTAACACAATGACAAGCCAATAGTATTTCATGATATTTTTAGTGAAGCAAACGAATATTGATCAGGAATCTCCATGATACTTTCTGTGCAGATGTTTTAGCAGGTGGAAACAAATTTAGACTGAAAAATGCCATTGTATACCCTAATTATTAAGGCCCGCTCACACGGGCGGTTTTTGCAGCGATTTTAGGGGCGATTTTTGCGGCGATTTTGGTCATTGTTAATAATGGTAAAGGATTAACTTGCAAAGTTTTATTCAGGACACCAAGATTACCTGGACAAATGTCTCTTTAGAAGCATGAGTTAAAATTCATCATATTTTCAAAAATCGCGCGTGTGAATGGGGCTTTACGTGACATTTTGATTCACAACATTTCAATTTCGCGGTTTAGAAGGTTTATGTACTTCGCAACACTTATATTTCGCGTTTAAATTGCGCTAAAATTATATTCTAGGTCACCATGGAATTAGTTACTAAAAAACAGTGCGTTCCTACGTACTATCATATTCAGATAGGATTCATATTTCTGGTTCTACATTTGTTACCGTCGAGGGGTTGGCACGACGCAAGTGTCATCATTGCCATATTTGGAGAGGAAGGAGATTCTGGTAGATGAACACAAGTTAAACAATGCAAGAAATACAGTTTGAAAGAGCAAAGTAAGTCAAACTGTTATTTCTCGATGTGTACATGTATATGTGCTTCATAATGGAACAACAGTCTAAACAAAGATATGGGGTCATTGGGGATAACCAGATCGCAATAGTCCTCTCAGTTCTCATTCTGCGTGCCGCTTGTGCATGTAGCCAATGTGCATGAGCTTGGATTTCTAGCACAAAGCATGATGGGAAACGGGACCTTATGCTTTTTTGGCACCTCTGAAAATTCGTTTGACAATTTTTCGGCCTTTGACATTTTCTATGAAAATGTAAGTATTTCAACAGTAAGTGCTTTGTGAGTTTTGATGCACATTGCCTATTATCGAGTCGAAATAAAACAGGGCTTACTGTGATATTAAAACTGAATCATTAAAACTGACTTTTATTTGGCCAGGTGTGAAGACTATAACATATTTCTACACTGAGCGCTCACTCGTCAATTGAAAAAAACTATAAAATTCCCCAATATGATTTTCGAGCACAGTTGTATTTTCAGATGATTTACTCTAGAACACGTAAACGTGAGATAATAGAGTTCAGTTTATTTGCGTACTATTTCGCCGGTGAATACAATTTACATATGAATTTTTCTTTGTGATTATACACTACATATAGAAAGTTTTTTCTTGAGTTTTTCTTCAAGACATTTGCATTACGCAACATCGACCGAGAAATGCAGGACATCCGGTGGATCCTTTGTGACAATTGGAGATACCAAACCAATATGTGCCAGACACTCCATCACAAGTACAACTCACTCTTTTCGCCATTTCTCTATCTAAGGGAGAAAAGAAATATGCATGTTATTATTTGTAAAGGGAAGATTCGACATGATGATAACGTTATACAGTGCCGGTGTGGATAATAAGATAGTAATTAACACTAGTAACATTCTATCAGTATCACCCATATAATTATACATCCTAGCCTTGACGAATCCTATATAAAGCAAAGGGAGTCATTACACTAGTAACATTCTATCAGTATCACCCATATAATTATACATCCTAACCTTGACGAATCCTATATAAAGCAAAGGGAGTCATTACACTAGTAACATTCTATCAGTATCACCCATATAATTATACATCCTATAGCCTTGACGAATCCTAAAGCAAAGGGAGTCGCCTGCGCAGGACTGGCTCGAAATATTTTCCTTGCCCTTTTTGTCCTTTTCTTTTTGAAAGAATATCCAATTACTCCTGTTTTGTATGAAGAATGACTTGCTTCCTATAATAATGAAGTTCTACCGTTACTGATTTCGTCGTTGTCTTCCCAGCTGTTTCCAGGCCAAGCCTTAGCAATAACTAGCATGGAAAGAATCACAATGAAAAGCTTCATGGTTGGTGTTGTTCAAGCTAAATGATAAAAACAGGTATTAACTTAAATACACTTACGACTGACATCATACATCTTATTGTTGTTGTTACTAATCATAGTAGACTGCATGTATTCTGTAATTTCTTTTAAACTGGATAAGTAAAGAAATTAACAATACATGTTCTAAGTTTTCTCTAATGGTATTTGTTGTGAACTGCTAGAAACGCTCAGCTGGTTTAGTGTTTTCAGAAACGTAGGGAGAACTTTAGGGCTTATCATTTTATCAAATATCCTCAACAGGCGCTAAAAAGGCTTTCTAGCTACTTGCTGAGTTGAAAAGGAGGGGGAAAAAGAAAGAAAGAAAGAAAGAAAGAAAGAAAGAAAGAAAGAAAGAAAGAAAGAAAGAAAGAAAGAAAGAAAGAAAGAAAGAAAGAAAGAAAGAAAGAAAGAAAGAAAGAAAGAAAGAAAGAAAGAAAGAATTATAAAGATTTAAAAAAAGAAACAAACGGAATGATTGTTCTGTTTTGTTTTGCAACTCACAAAGTGCATCAAACAGTTTCAGGTCTTTTTCATCGCTTTCTTTGTATGGGGACAATGGAACTTCTAACGTCAAAATGTAAAAATATAGTACTGAATCAAACAGATATTTCAAAATCTAGCTCTCTAAAACCAAAATCAGTTTGTATGCATCTTAGTCTAAAACATGCCTTCGCTATTTGTTGCTTACATCAACTGATTTTAACCATCATTTAAATACGATACTGTTAGTGTTTTACCTTTTATCTCAGTTAGGTGGAGCAACTGTGCAGCATTCGCTATACCATACGGTGTTACAACTAGAATAACTGAGTTCTAACTGACTGTCCTTTTATGTATACTCGTGGCCGAGTGCAATCTGTACATCTAAAATATTCACATCTTTGCAACCAAAAAAGATGTTATCTGCTGTTGCTTTTTATTTGTCAGTGGTTAATTTGGCTTACCATTTTGAAAGTTTTCAATAGCACAAGACAGTTTAATTTGTTATCAAACGCTCAGGTGAAACCATTTCATTACTCCCACCTTCTAATGGTATCCTCAAGTTAATTCATCTCCATAATTCATATCCAGATCATATAGGTTTGAGCCCTTTTATATTAAAATTGTTGAAAAGCTGAAAATAAACTGAAATAATTGGCTAAATGTGGCCCAAGGTTCAAGAAACTATTTTAACTCCAAAGACAATTGTCATTGTTAAGAATAATATTTCTTAATCTTAATACAAAGCACTGAGCTGGTCGTTTCATTGTGCATTCATGATATTTGGCAGCAAGTGCATATCCCTCACATCCCTCAGGAAGCAAACTTTACGTGTAAAAATATTAAAATTAAATAATTTTGATGTCAAATGTAAAAAACTAAGTGATTGTTCGCAAGTTTTTTCCGTTGAACATACAAAACTTCTCTGCAGTAAAATATATAACTCCCGGTGTAATTAGACCATGTTTCCGTCTGTCTTAAAATTTAATCTTTTTATTTTGGACGTGCTGTAACAATTTTAATTAGTTTCAATTAAAGAACATTCTTTCTGATTACTTCTTCTCGCTTTCAAGTATTTTTCATTTTTTTCTTCCATTTTCTATTTTCTATGCTTTTCTTTTTCGTTCCTTTTTCATATTTTTCATTTTATTCTTCATTTATTTTTTATATCCATGATCACTAGAGACAGCTTTGTTGTGCTGAAAAGTCTCAAAACAAATACAGATGGATTATTTTATATAGAAATAGAAAAAGAAAACCCAAAACTACATTTTTTCCGATTATTATCTACGAGTTGGTTACTCCTCCATCAAAGTGCCTTGTGTCTTTATTTCATCGTGGGCTTGATCCATTTGACCGTACGTTGCCATATGTACTCTTCGAGTTTCCTTCCTCCGCAAAAATTTAATAATTCTCTGCTCTTTGAAAAATGGTAATTAGGTTTTAGACAAACAAGGGTTCCGGCAAAGAACGTCTAATATAGTCTTATTTTGTATGGTTCATGTACTGTTTTCCATAAATTTTGACTGAACTTTTTACTGAACTTTTTACTGAACTTTAGTATTTGGAAATGAGTTCATGTGGTTTCGTGAATAGGATAACTACATCTGCCATACAATATGTTCACTTTCTGTAGGGTTACAAAGGCATTTCTATATTTCTTGTACAACACCAATCCAAAAAGTTTAAATAATTCTACATGTTGGGGAACACATTCAGATAGTAAAACGCCAAATATAGAATTAAAAGATATCAAGATGCTTGTTTGCCTCACAGTAAGCAAGTTACCAAGGCGTTTGGGGTTTCCTAGATGGTAATCTATAAACCCTTGAGATTCATTTAAGGAATACAAAGATAAAATGTATTTTTTACTTGGGCTATATGGTTCTATCACTATTCAAAGCAAACGAATTTGTCACCTTTTTTATTGATGTGGCTAATAGATAGGAACATTTTATTATCTGATCACAGTCTTGGCTTAGCAATATAGCGGGTTTTTCTTTTCTTTTCAAAGCTGCGTGAGCTAAATTTAGTGCATGTGACATTGTAAGTAAACACTAAATACAAATATTCAAATTTGTGAATTTTATCTGATCAAAGTTTTGCGGTCTAATTAGTACACGAGCATTTATTTTTCATTCACTGATAGAAATCATTGATCGTAGGTTGTGCATAACAATCCATATTTATTTGTTTCTGACGTTATGAACTTTCGAGGATGCAGTAAAATTGAAACTATTTTTTTAGAAAATGTAAAGCTTATTCAAAAAGATATGTAAAGCTTGTTCAAAAAGATGTAAAGCTTGTTCAAAAAGATGTAAAGCTTGTTCAAAAAGATTTGAGTAAAAACTTAATAGACTGGAGTTTCAGGAGTTACTAGAGTCTTTAAGAAGACATTTTTACACTTTTACCTTGAAGGTGGCTAACACACGTCATAATTTGCTTTTCGTATATCAGACACATTTACCTTTACCATTATAGCAATGACTAAAAATGAATCATCGCAATAATGGTGGACATTTTTATTTATTGAAGAAATAGAAAACGCGCGTGTGTGCAGTTATAGAGTACGCGGGTATTGGAAGAACACGAGAGGGTTTAGGGCACGGCACGTCATGCACGGCACGGCATGCACGGTACGGCACGGCAAACAAGTTTGTTTATTTCTTTTATAAAATATAAATGCGCATATGCTATGTTATCATAATGCACGCCCCATCAACCAATCAGGAAGGGAGATTTATTACTGCAGTTATTTTTTAATCTCAGTTTATCTGCTGGTACAAGGCAAGTCTCTGACTAATTTTAAAATTAGTGTTTATAACACTGCTCTACATGACAAATCGAAGAGACTCCTGTCTTCGTTGATTCGTAATTAATTTTACAACAATTTTAAACCGAGTCTTTTGGCATGAGCATCCATCGTTAGGGTGTGTGAACATGGAATGTAATCAATCCAACTGATGCGGAACACAGCAAACTCCTATAAAGGCATAGCATTGTAAACTAGATGCGTCATGACACTCAGATATTCCAAACCAGTATGTCCCACTCTTGCCTTTACAGTGACAGGTTACTCTTTTTGTGAGCTTGTGATCTAGTGGTAAACAGAAAAACAAGCTAATATATATATGTTACTTTCAACTGATTTCAGTATGAATAATATAACAAGAAGAGTTTGTTACATGATTTTTTTTTTAATATAAAAGTAAAAATATTCTACTTTCATTATACTATTTAAGGTAATACATCTACTTCAAGAAATGTTGGTGGAGGTTTTGTTGCATGTTGCATGTTGCTTGCCAAGCTTGAAATGCATATATTATATTCATCTGCAAATGGCTGGCAAATGAATGGCAGAACAGAAGAAAATATGCTGGGAAAATCTGCAGACAAAGTTTGGGAAAATCCCATATTGTTGTGACCTTTTGTTGCCATAGTCGCTTTTATGCAGTTCATAACATCAACTTCATGTTACAAGTGAACAAGGATGCCAACCGCGCCGTTAGTTCAGTCTTACTTTACGGGATATGGAGTGATCAGTTATCATTACAGCAAATCTAGTGTTATAATTGTGTCGGTTCTATTAGCCAAAGCCTCTGTGAGTCTCAGAGAGGTCGACTTGGAGCAAGTCTAGTATGATGGCAATGAAAGCGAAAGTAGCGTGTAAGTCTACTGAATTCAATGTCTAATTCGTTCTTTCACTGTCAGCCAGCTGAGTTGATCGCATTCCCCGAAAGGAATTATGGGTCAACTATTTTTGGTAAGTATTCTCCGAAAAGTGACATGAGAAATACAATGTCCAATCCTCAATTTAGTCACGATATCCAAACTTTACCTTGAAGGTTTTCGGTATTCTCCAGTTCGTTTCTAGGTCGACCAGATGTTAGAGTCAGCATGAAAACAAGGATGAGAACGCACTTCATGGCTGAAAATGTCGTAGGATTTCAGTAATGAAATACTTGAAAAATGAATAAATAATGCATGGTTATTGTAAGTATGATTATCATCTTAAAAGAGAAAAACACTATTTTAACTGATGTATATTTGAAAACTTGGTTCGCTAATTACAACCTCTCCTAATCCTGCCTGGAATAGCTTACCTTTTTGGTCAATAGTAGTTTGCACGGTTTAGTTCATGAATAGACATGGGCCGGGGAAACCCTTTATATAGTGTTAACTTTAATGTCACTAAGTACCTGTCCTTGCTGAGGGCTCTTATCATCATTAACATCATGATAAAGGGTTGTCACATTTAATTTAGTGTCTGCAACATTTTTATCAAACCGTATGTAAAGTGATAAACCCCGAATAGTCGCGAATAGTCGCGAATACCGGCAAATACTAAATACCAATATTTAAAAATATGATAATGTTTTCTGGTGATATATGACTTCGGTCGAAAACGCTTAATGAATTTTCTCTTTAGTTGTTTTGTTTTAACATTTTTTAGCGTATTATGTCACTCAATAATATATATTCAACAACTGATTCTCTTCTTCATACGCAGCTGCTTCGTTGAATTATTAACTTACGATCGATCATTTGTAGGAAATGTTATCACGTACGAGAAAATACAGAAAATAGTGACGAGGCTTCTGCTGGAGATGTGGAAGATAATAGACACGGTGCCACACATATGAAGTTTAATGAAAATGTTCAAGAATTAATTGGGTTTAGTTATAAATGTTACACATACTGCTTTTAACTTGTTCTTTCCTTTTTGGATCTTTCTTTTTTTTATCTCTCTCGATCTCTTTTTTCCCTCTCTCTTTTCTCTCTCTTTCTCTTTCATTCGTTCTTTCTTTCTTTTTCTTTTCCTTAATTTCTCTCTGTCTGTCTGCTTGTCTAGCTCTCTGCATGTCTTTCTTTCTTTCTGTTTGTCGTTCAGCTTTCTTAGCACTTAGACAGTCTTCCTTAATGGATGTTTTTTACTCGTTTCCTTAATTTCAAATGAAGTCAGCTTCAGATACCAAGTTGAACACTTTCCCACTATAACGCGTTGTTCGAATTTTTTTAGTTTATTCTATATGAAAGAGAGCGACATGCAGCTCTAGTTCAGTTGCAGTAATTGACGCTTTTTATTCTTTATAAATATCGAATACAAATTAAGCTTTCTTTCTTCCCATTAGAATAAAGGTTCCTCGTTGTAACAACATGAACTGCATGACATATTTTTTGTCAAAAACTTTTAACTTCGATCGACTCCTTTTTTGGGGGGAAACAAACGTTTGCAGTTCCTAAAACTGAAAATCTAGACATACGCGAACAGGGACTGGTGAAGAGCAACGCGGAGCACGAAGCCAGCAAGTCACTTGTATTAGTCGCTGATGGACCAATTGAATTCTATGTCACTTAAGTAAAATCAATAATGAACGCCACTGCAAACCCATTTCCTTCTCAGGAAGCTGGTTTTAATATAATGTCTGATCCATTGTGATAAAGCGACTTGCTCATACACATACTTTAATTCGCATTAATTCAACAATTATATATCTAAGTTTGAATTTCCACTTAGGAGTTAGACTGAATAGACTGCAGCCATCAGCTTTTAAAAGCAAACCCATTTTTAAAAGTGTAGTGAACTATAGATTACTGACTGTCTGATTTAGAAAAAGGTTAACATATTCTGCTTATCGATGGTGTAATCGAGATGTTCATCTCCAAGATAAAACTCTACCAGCTTTGGCTGTTATATCACAGCGTGGGACAATCAAAAACGGAGTCTTAAGCTCCATGCTAGGTGAAAGCCCAAATATCGAAATGGAATTTAGAAGTTGGTATTAAGGAGGGAGAAAAACCCTCGAAGGACAGGAAAGAACCAATAAGCATGCGCAACTCTGCTCACATATGAAACCAAAACCCTCAAATCGAGCCCCGGTCGCATTGGTGATAGGCGACGCAAGTAGCAGCGTACACCAGCCGTGCTCTCCAAACAGGTTGGCACAGCGTGATCTGCCTTTGAAGAACGTGATTCGTGAATCTATGAAAAAAATTGTCCGTGATTCGTGATCGATTCCCCCCTGTGCCACCCTGCACAAAGAACATCACTGTGCTGTAACTAGAACAAAACACCATATATATTTTATTCCATTTCATCCCATGTTTTCAAGAAAACATGTTATTAATACATCTAAATATATGTCCATAAAATACAAATATAAACCTCCAAAAAGCACTGGCCGGGCTTATATTCGTTTTGTACGGGCTTATTTTCGGGGACTGGCGGCAAATTGTTTTTGGGAAATTTGCGTTACAAATATCGCTGAGGCAACTTTCGGATGGCATCTCAAAATACCATCTGCAAAACAATATTCTATTTGAACCTGGCATCTCTATAAACCAACAGCAAAATACTTGATTTTTTACTTTATTTTCCCCTTTGTAATCAGTGGCGGATTTAGAGGGTGGTCACAGGGTGCCCGTGACTACCCCTTTCTAGCTTGGAAGTAGTTGGTTAGTATATCAAAAGGAGCATCTTCTTGATTTTTTGACCCCCCCCCCCCCCTACTCAAAATCCGAGATCCGCAACAGTTAATAAGATTCAGCTGCTGATATTTTGAAGACTTTTCAGTATCGCCGGATGAACACTCTACTGTTCTTCAAGAAAGAATCGGATATCAAGAGTTCACGATATGAAAGCAAACTGAAATATACGCAACATATGTTCCCAAGACAAACAATTAGTTATTGAATAGTACACAGGAAATTACTAATTTCCGTTTCAAAAGAAGATCTTTAAATCATGCTGGATAAGATCGATCTTCTTATCTGGGTTGGATCCAGGGGAGGGAATAGTCTTTCTCCCTCTTCCGCGTTGCACCCCTCCCTCTGGGCTGACTTTGCGCCCTGCACCCCGGCTCCCTGAACAAAATCCTGGATCTGCCCCCGCTTATGATGTTCATTCCATTTTGCTTATTTATTTTGCAAGAACATATTGTCCCAAACCTAAGTGTCTGAAATACTTCAAAATGTCTTTAAGAATTCCCTTGTAAAATGTCGCGGTCTTCCTGTGTCGAGTCAATAATTGTTCGTTACGGCCGAAGAAACTTCGGAATTACGTCGTGCCTTGTCGCTATAGTAGACATAAAAAACAACATGGCGTCTTCTACTATAAATAAAGTTCAAGATGGTATCGTATTTTCTTTGTTTATAATTTGAAAACATGGCCGAAGTACCTATTAAAGTTGCTGTACGGGTAAGAATGATGTTCTTTTGACTAAAAGACTTTAAAATAGTAGGTTTTGATCCTGAAAAACCTCGAAAATGAATTATTAGTGACATGATATAAGCTATTTGACGCTTGTAAATATGCATGCCAGCATATTTGTTACCGAGCAACATTAATATATGAGGTACAATGTGCTAAGATGATCCACACGACAATTAGGAAAAAAATCGAGATTCTGTTAAAAAGTCAAAAAATTTAATACAATGTTTCAAGAAAGCTGAAAAAAGACCTCAAAACGCCTGATTGTTTAGTAACGGTGGACGTAGGCTCCTAACGATAGGAGTGTATGAAATGCCGTCCTTTAATTCTTAGCAGACTTGCGCTAAAAACAGATCTTTACACGCAGTAGAACTCTTATTCCTTTTAAGTCCTTTTGATTTCTGCAAATATCAAAATAACCCACCCGTCTACATACGGGAGTCCCCCCAGGCAAATGTTGCTTATTTTGTACATGTAGCTCATATTTTAGATCATAGCTCATATTGTAGGTCATCGTACATCATTGTAGCTCATTGTAGATCACTGCACCGTTTAGTAGTGAACTACTTACTGTAGTGCTTATTTCTTACAATCAAGCTCAGGGCCATGCAACATTTGAGACATACACTGTATATCTGCTGGGGGGGGGGGGGGGGTGCTAACTTTTCTTTTGTGTACTAAAATGTTTCAAATTACATAACTAACACAACTATCTATGGAGATGGCCAGCCTTATTTTTAACCCAGATTATTAAACACTGCTAATCTCATTTCTTTAGGTTCGTCCTTTGATTGGTCAAGAGAAGGTGCATAATGTTGCGCAGTGTGTGTATTGTGTGCCAAACAAGCCACAGTTGGTCCTTGGAAAAGACAGAGGTTTCACCTTTGATTTTGTATTCAACCCATCAACATCACAAGTACGTTAGTATGTATACCTATTGTTTTAATAAATATCCAGGTATTGAATGGTGTAGTATAAAATAGTTATAAAATGCTTATGAACTGAAATGCCATGGAATATCTCAGTTGTCATTTGTTGCCAGTGAAGGCTTGTTTGTGTACTTGAAAATTATACGTCAAGTGCCTTGTGGGTATTTCATGGTACCCCACTCAAAACCATTGCATATTAGTATTTATAAAACGTTTGAGATACACATACTGTATATGTTTTTCAATATACAGTATCATAGAACTTCTCAAGAATAAGCATGTCTTTATTATCATAGGACTTATACAAGACTGATCTATGTACACAGGATTCATAATTAAAGTAGAATCACATTGTTTGACATAAGATATTGTAACAGTATAACACATGTACACATGTTTCATAGTTTTTATAATAATACAATATGTACTTTAATTTCTAGGTTGAGGTATATGAGGCATGTGTAGAACCTTTAGTCAAGAGCTGTCTCCAAGGATACAATGCTACAGTATTTGCTTATGGGCAAACGGTTGGTCAACTGATATGTAGAATTACTCTATCAATACCTCCTCTTCAGCATTTATGAATATAGGACTCCACCAGAATTGAGGCCAGAAGTTTTCTCGGGAGAATAGGAACCTACATGTACACATGGAAGAATCACACTATCATGTTTGGGTGCCAATGAGAGGAGTCAGTGTATAACACTCACATTTCACCCTAAAAAGACTTCTCAACCACCTGTACTTTGTACTTATCCTTTTTTTCTGGACCAAATTATTACAGTATTAAAGTACTGTATGTTCAACAACCCAAAGAAGCATGACCCCACTAAAATATAGGTGTGACATTGTTAACATGTTGTACATGTAATGGGCATATAACTTGATTGTTAATGTGAATACGAGAAGTGACAACATGACAATCTTTTGGTTGGATATTTACTGAATATTTTGAGCACTGTCCAGTGCTCATCATCACCATTATGAGTGACATGAACTGTGAACTTACATGACTTACATATATCACACAAATCTTATTATTTAATAAATAGTCTGTGATGTTACATGTAATTAAATATATAAGTTGAAATGCACAGTTCATGTCACTCATAATGGTGATGATGACCACTGGACAGTGCTCAAAATATTCAGTAAATATCCAAAGCCAAAAGATTATCATGTTATCGTCACTTCTTGTATTCACATTTGTAGTCTGTGTGACATTACTTGTACGTAGATTATGGTGGACATGATCAATTTGCTAATTTTCCATGGCATGACTTCCTTCCATAACTTTGTGTTTTCTGACAATAATGAGTGGTTCAAAAAAATTATCCATACCCTTAACCATGGAGGAAATCGGACACTTTTGATTGAGGTCCACAAAATCCCTGTTTTCTTGATGACAAATTGTATGGTTTAAATTATCAGGGTTCTGGCAAAACATACACAGTAGGGGGCTTGGATACTGGAGTCCTCAGTGACAATGAGTTTGGTATCATACCTAGAGCTGTCAAACAGATATTCCAAAACATTGAGGTATTAAAAGTTATTTGTTATTGTAAGTTATGTATTTTACTCACTATTCATATCACTCTTGGTTGACTGAGAGCATTTAGTGTGTCATTACCCTACAGCAGGGCTCAAAATAACAGCCAGTCATCCACCAGTCAAGATGTCCAGCCAAATACATTTTTGACCAGCCATTGCAAATTTTTGGAAATAATTAAAATAATTAACCAATGGTAGTTTTCATTCGATTAATTAATTTGTGCTGTGGAAAGGTCTGCAAATGCTCTTCAACAGATTAGAAAGCCGTGCATGTAGTGAAGCACAAACTGCCAGTAGTTTTCCCTTGATCAAACGCATACCGGCCATCATTACTTGAATACATAATCAAATACTACAATTATTGAGAGAGAAAATATATTTTTATATATTCTTTATATTTGTAAATTCCGCGTTTTAGAATATTCCGCCATTCCGCGTTTTAGAATATTCCGCCATTCCGCCATTCCGCGTTATAGGATCACCCCAGCTTGTAAAACCACTCTTAGACTATAATTATTGTTTATGTTTAGTTCTTTTACCAAATAATTTTTTTGTTGGTTTCTGAACAGGAAAACCAACAGAAAATTGCTTATGAGGTACATGTGTCTTATATTGAGATCTATCTGGAAGAACTGAGAGACCTTCTTGACTTAGAAACATCAAGCAAGGACATACATATAAGAGAGAATGAAAAGGGGGATACAGGTAATTATATATAGTACAATACAGTACAATACAATGTAGGGTTAATCCCCGGGGTTAATCAGGCAGAGCTGAGCAGATCTAGAATTGCCCATCAGATTCATTCCTAAACTTAAATCTAGGCTTAAGTTTCGCTTTCAAATATTGGATAACTTTATTTACATCTTACATTATATTATGATCTTAACATGCTCTGGCAGCCCAAAGAAAACAAATCATTAATCAGGTTTAATACTTTCAATTGTGTTTCTTAGTTTTAATTGGAGCTACAGAACAGTTGGTAGATACAATAGATGAAGTGATGAGCTATCTAGACACAGGATCTTCAGCCAGACAAACAGGAACAACGAACATGAATGAAGCTTCCAGTAGATCTCATGCTATATTCACATTATACATAAGTATGTGATAAAAAGAACATGAATGAAGTGACCAGTAGATCTCATGCTATATTCACATTATGGATAGACATGAATGTAGCATCCAGTAGATCTCAATCATGCTATATTCACATTATGGATAGACATGAATGTAGCGTCCAGTAGATCTCATGCTATATTCTCATTATGAATAGACATGAATGTAGCGTCCAGTAGATCTCATGCTATATTCACATTATGAAAAACCATTGTATAGACATATAGTTTTGTCGCTAAAATTACTGTTATGGTGATGTTTGCAGGTCAAAAGCCAATTGCTGACATGGATGACAACCATATGTTTGAAGCCAACCAACCAACTACAGAAGATGAACTGGATATTGGTAAAAGCAGACATCATGATGCTATCTCTCCCCATTTTTGTAATTTGCTTTTTTAAATATTGTTTTTTGTTCTAACCATGGTGCTAATACTTGTGACTTACTGCACCATGGGTATCCAGCATTGTGTTGGGTGTCAATCAATATGTAGGAAGCCCTTGTCAACACAAGTCAAGTGCATCCTGGAACATATCAGGATTGTGATTAGTTTGGGAGAATTCAAGATATGAGAATTTGTTATAGGCAGACTCAGTAGACGTCATCATAATGCATTTGGTCCACATGTATACCCAGGGCTCAAAATAATGGCCGGCCAATTGCAAGATGTCCGGCCAAATACATTTTTGACCGGTCATTGAGATTTTTGGACGGCCAAAAATGATTAATAATTAACCAATAGTAATTTTCATTAAATTAATAATTTTTACTGTCGAAAGGTCTGCAAATGCATTTATTTGATAGCCTCAATATTTAAGCTTATAGCATTTCACTAAAATCATTTATTTATTAATCCCAATTTTTGGCAACGGAAAGTGTATTTTTATACACTAATTTGCAGGTCAATAGTTTAAAATAGTTGGGATCGTTTTGCAATAGCTTGAAGTTGATGATGTCGTTTGCGCTGGTCTAGGTCTCATCGAGTTTTAGAGTTATTCGATAAAAACCAATTTCAACAATATTTGTTTATCGTTGCCAAGGTAACGTCAATCAAGCTAAAATTAACATCATTTTAAAATTTCATCTTAGCTCTATAACTGGTCCAAAAATCAAGTATATAGGTATAAGTTAAGACTATGAATAAGCCAAATGAAAATGAAAGGTGTGGTCTGAAAAATACTATAGGAAGCCACCTTAAGTATGACGTGGTTGACCTTGAGTTTTCTGCTGTTGATTTTCAGATTATAGTGACTACAAGTATGCTAAGTTTCATTTTGTTGATCTGGCTGGTTCGGAACGAGCTGATAGAACAGGCAATGTTGGAGAGAGGTTCAAAGAATCTGTGCAGATTAATAGTGGACTGCTGTCTCTGGGAAATGTCATAAGTGCATTATCAGACCACAGAAAAAAGGTAATACTAAAAACATGAAGTTGCTACCTTCAGAGCATGGCTAACTCACAGATCAAACCCTGAAACAACCTCTGGGCTGATCTAAGTCAAGGCATGGCTAACTCACAGATCAAACCCTGAAACAACCTCTGGGCTGATCTAAGTCAAGGCATGGCTAACTCACAGATCAAACCCTGAAACAACCTCTGGGCTGATCTAAGTCAGGGCATGGCTAACTCACAGATCAAACCCTGAAACAACCTCTGGGCTAATCTAAGTCAGGGCATGGCTAACTAACAGATCAAACCCTTAAACAACCTCTGGGCTGATCTAAGTCAGGGCATGGCTAACTCACAGATCAAACCCTGAAACAACCTCTGGGCTGATCTAAGTCAAGGCATGGCTAACTCACAGATCAAACCCTGAAACAACCTCTGGGCTGATCTAAGTCAGGGCATGGCTAACTCACAGATCAAACCCTGAAACAACCTCTGGGCTGATCTAAGTCAGGGCATGGCTAACTCACAGATCAAACCCTGAAACAACCCCTGGGCTGATCTAAGTCAAGGCATGGCTAACTCACAGATCAAACCCTGAAACAACCTCTGGGCTGATCTAAGTCAGGGCATGGCTAACTCACAGATCAAACCCTGAAACAACCTCTGGACTGATCTAAGTCAAGGCATGGCTAACTCACAGATAAAACCATGAAACAACCTCTGGGCTGATCTAAGTCAGGGCATGGCTAACTCACAGATCAAACCCTGAAACAACCTCTGGGCTGATCTAAGTCAGGGCATGGCTAACTCACAGATCAAACCCTGAAACAACCTCTGGGCTGATCAAAGTCAAGGCATGGCTAACTCACAGATCAACCCTGAAACACCCTCTGGGCTGATCAAAGTCAGGGCATGGCTAACTCACAGATAAAACCCTGAAACACCCTCTGGGCTGATCTAAGTCAGGGCATGGCTAACTCACAGATCAAACCATGAAACAACCTCTGGACTGATCTAAGTCAGGGCATGGCTAACTCACAGATCCAACCCTGAAACAACCTCTGGACTGATCTAAGTCAAGGCATGGCTAACTCACAGATAAAACCATGAAACAACCTCTGGGCTGATCTAAGTCAGGGCATGGCTAACTCACAGATCAAACCCTGAAACAACCTCTGGGCTGATCTAAGTCAAGGCATGGCTAACTCACAGATCAAACCCTGAAACAACCTCTGGGCTGATCAAAGTCGAGGCATGGCTAACTCACAGATCAAACCCTGAAACAACCTCTGGGCTGATCTAAGTCAAGGCACGGCTAACTCACAGATCAAACCCTGAAACAACCTCTGGGCTGATCAAAGTCAAGGCATGGCTAACTCACAGATCAAACCCTGAAACAACCTCTGGGCTGATCTAAGTCAGGGCATGGCTAACTCACAGATCAAACCATGAAACAACCTCTGGGCTGATCAAAGTCAAGGCATCTAGCCTAACTCTCAGACAGAATTGGAATTTAGCAAGTTAGGTTTTTTGGAGGGAGTAAAACCAGAGAACCTGGAGAAAAACCCTTGAATCAAGGAAGAGACCTATACCTAGTAAACTCTATTCACATGTGACACCGAGTCCAGGAATCCAACCTGAGACCCCAGCATATTGGGAAGAGGTTTCTGGGAATCATATAGAATCATAGGGTGGCCTAAATTCCAGGGTATTGATACAATTTGAAGGTTTTTGCTGGGTGTGATTGGTGACCAGATTCTTTTTTTTTCTATTCAATTTTATGTAGATCCTGCATGTGCCATACCGCGATAGCAAAGTAACTCGCTTGCTTAAAGACTCACTTGGTGGTAATGCAAGGACAGTCATGATCACTTGTCTCAGTCCTGCTGAACAAGATTTTGGAGAAAACCTGAATTCCCTAAAATATGCTACCAGGGTATGTTAATAGACTTCTTTGACTTGGGTGTAATTATTTGCCATAATTTTAAGATCAGTTTCATGACATTCACTTGGGAATAATATTCTTTGTTCAAGGGGTGGAATATACAAGAACAACACCCCAGATCCCCTGTCGGCCAATTATATTTTGTTAGGTGGGCTTTATCTTTTTCGGCTCAAGGTGGCATGCCACTCTCTGGACTTTCGTTCCTATGTTTGGTTATTGCTTGATGATATGGCATTGAGAAGGCATTATAACATTGAAAAAAACATTCAAATATTGTATATGATAAAATAAAGTGCTTTATGGTCTATATCATGTGTTAATTGTTCAAATTCTTTCTTCAGGCTCGAAATATTCGCAATAAACCTGTCATAAACAGAGATCCACAGAACTTAAGACTTGCTTTCATGCAGGATCAGATTATGGTAAAAATATTTAATTCACTTGTATAATTGTAAGTTGAACGTGCTGTTAATGTTCCTTGCAACTTGAGTCACAATTTCCTTGTCAGAAAACACCTTATTAATGAGGGCACCAGGTGATGTAATTGGTTGTATAGAATACTTCAGTGATGCCAATGTGAACCAAGTGGGATGACAGCACTTTTTTACCATGGTTATTTTAGGCATTACGAGAAGAATTGGTTGTATAGAATACTTTAGTGATGCCAATGTGAACCAAGTGGGATGACAGCACTTTTTTACCATGGTTATTTTAGGCATTACGAGAAGAATTGGAAAAGCGTCAGGTCTCATCAGTACCAAGTACCACAGTAGATGATAAAGCAAGATTGGAGAAAATAGATGAACAACTACAGAGGTACAAAAGAAAAACAATGTCTTTGTAAAAAAACTTACTTCATCATATATATTTCTTTAAGAGTTATACAAGACAGTGGAACATGCCTCTTGTTCTTGTTTACTTCATCATATATTTTTTTTTAAGGGTTATATGAGGGGAACATACCTCTTGTTCAAGCATTCCCCCCACAGCGCAAACTAAACCCCCATTTTAGATTAATACGATTAAACTTTAGAATTTTGTTTGTTTGCATTAGAAAGATTTTAATCCTTAGGAAAGAAAAATTATTTCGCTTTGACCCTCAGATTAGGATTTAGTGTTGATATTTTCATTATAGATATCGTGGGTTATGTGAAGCTTACACACGATGTGCAGTGAGTGCCTCTGCACTACTCAGGTCATTCCACAGCAATGGTACTATGAATAAAGCACAAACCAACCAGTATGAAGACTGGATGAAGATGCTGGATGAGATAACCAATAAACATGTTATCAACACCAGCCAATCAGATGCTAGTTATATGAAGATGGTAGAGAAATTGAGGATGGAAAATATCAAGGTATGATATAATTTCTGTGGATACCATGTGCCATAAGCTTCAGAATCATCGACTTCACAACTACTCAATGCATCATGGGATATGTTGAGTATCAATGGATCCACATATCACATGTTACAATAATTGCTATGAAGGCTACATACATCATTATTTTTGTTATTTTTATTTTCTTTGATTTTTTCCTTTCTGTTATTTATTACCCCTAAGTCCACACGAGGATGCACCTAATTCAACCACCATATTCCTAATTGCCCACGTGCAAGCTCAGTTTGTTTTGAATTTTCATCTTAAAATGAAAGGACCTTCAAATGTTTAATAAACTAAATGTGTGTAAAGTAGTGATAAAGCATGTACTATATTCTTTCAAAGAAAGTCCTATTCATTATGTTAGATACATTCATTAAGTTCATGCATTGTAAACAAATAGAGTCATTCAAAAAACAAGTTCGGACCATTTACTGATTTATTTACAAGACAACTCTCTTCATTGCAGTACAAATCTGAACTGTCTAATGACGAAGAAATATTTGCTAAACAGTCTCGTGAAATAGACAGTCTGAGAAGAAACCTAAAAGACATAGAACAACATAAGAGAATGTTTACCCAAAAGCTGCAGGAGTTTAACCTTATCATCAAGAAGAAAGATGACCAGTTATTTGAACAGCAGCTTCAACTTAATGAAGCCATGTTGAAGGGACACGAGCAGTGTACTGTAGCAAGAGGTATGTACTGTGATACAATGCTGAAGGGACATGAGCAGTGTACTGTAGCAACAGGTATGTACTGTGATACAATGCTGAAGGGACACGAGCAGTGTACTGTAGCACCAGGTATGTACTGTGATACAATGCTGAAGGGACATGAGCAGTGTACTGTAGCACCGCTATGACATCACTCATTCTTCTCATCCTCATATCTTTGTTTTTCCAATTATAAGTTATTTTGATATTTTCAGGTTATGGTCGCTCAAGAGCTAACACAGCTCCAACAGATACCACTGACAAAGACACCAACCATGAGGGAAGAGACCTGCATAGCAGCCCACCCACTGTAAGTTGCTGTTATCTCCTTTTTTGCCACCAAGTAGTATGTTTGGTGTAATGTTTGTTGCCATTTAAGACCATGTGTCATTGCCTATAGTATCATTTAGACTTTGTTTAATGGTTGCACATGAGAAGACACTTCAATTTGCTTACAACTTAAACAAAGAATCTTATTCTCAAGAGAATGACACATAGTCTGATAATGGAAAGCTAAGGTGGTTCATTCCTTCATTGGTCGTTGATGGTGGTCACTTTTTTTCAGTTATCTGCAGATCGATTGATTCAAGGTTTTCGTGCTAGGAGCCAGTTACTGATGAGAAGATATGAAGAGAGAGATGAGGTCTTGTGTACACTGTCCGAGTCAAGTGAAAGTGAAGACGAAGAAGAAGAAGACGAAGAAAAGGAACATTCACGGTAGCACACGACAACACAATGTAGCAATTGCTTGCAAGTCCTGTTTTGCCGCTAGGGCCTGATACAGTCCATTCCCAGACATCATCTCTCAACTCATTATGAATTACCTAGCCTATTATGATCAAAAGATACCTTCCTTAAGTTCTGATATGGCCTTTCCGTTATTTTACAGGGAGCTTGGAAGAACTTGGAAGGTTAGAGGAAATCGTATTGGAGAAGGAGCTACTTATAATGTAAGCTGTTAGACCTTTTTAGCTTTTCCCCTTTCCCTCTCTCCCTCCCTCCCTTCCTCCATCCGTGCAACCATCCATACATCCATACATCCATCCGTCCGACCGTCTGTCCGTCCGTCCGTCCGTCCGTCCGTCCGTCCGTCCGTCCGTCCGTCCGTCCGTCCGTCCGTCCGTCCGTCCGTCCATCGTTCCGCCCGTTCATCCATCTATCAATTTCTCATTTATCCATTTCATGATTAATTATAATGATTTTACTGAAATTCAGTTTTTTCATCGTTCATGAGAAGTATATCTTCATCCATCCATTTCCTTATGTCCGCGACACAACGTTCCATGACATTAACAGCATCAGATTGCCCATCCTCTTCTCTTGGACTGAATGACACATACAGCTGTGTGTTATCTGCATAGCAATGAACGTTTGGTAAATGCCCTTCTATGATGTCAAATAGTTTGCCAGCGTATATTACAAACAGTAGTGGGCCTAAGCAAGAACCCTGGGGAACTCCGCAGTCAAGGTCGAACCTATCTGAAAGAGAACCATTGACGGAGACGCGCTGAGACCTTCCGGATAAGTATGAATGGAACCATCTGAGTGCAGTACTACACATCCCAAGTTTTGATGACAGTCTCTGAAGTATGATAGCGTGGTCCACTGTATCAAATACTGCACTGAGATCCGGCTAAAAGGACTAGTAATGACACATGCTGTTTATTCATGTTCAGTAGCAGATCATTTTTTATTTTAAGCAGCGCTGTTTTTGTGCTGTGGTGCTTCCTGTAATAAGACTGTCATCCATTTTTTCATTCGTTGTTTGTGTTTTATAGACAGAGGACACCAGTAATGATTTGTTAAAGAGTCTACGGTCCAGTACCCAAGTAATAAATCAAGAAGTAAAACAAACTGAAATGAAGCTTCAAGAGGCCCAGCACAGACTGAGAGATTTGACTATCAACATCAGGTAATTGGGAAAAAAGGATGGCGTAGCAATAGTGTCACTGGCTTCTCACCTCTGGGGTCTCGGGTTCGATTCCTGGAATGGCCATCATAAGTTTTTAGATCTTGTTAGATATCTCACTGGATTCACTGAGTTTTTTCTCTCAAGGTTCTTCGGTTTTCTCTCCGTATAACCTAACACACTAAATTCCAACTCCATTTGAGAGTTTAATAGTACCCTACCTATTTTAAACTTGCTAAAGCTGTGCTCTGGAGTCATTTGCTTTATCACATTTTGAGTTTGAATTATATTCACTGATGCATCTTCTCAAGCACCAGTTAACAAAGAAACAGTACTCAAGAGAATGACATGTGGTCTGAGTTAGCTTATTAATAATGACAGGCAGTGTTTGCACGTGATTACAGGATGGCAATGACATCCATGACATCGGTGACAAACGTACTACAAGTTGTGCTTCTCCTAACGATTCTATATTGTTCTGCCAATCCCCGCAGGCTTTATATCTACATACAGCATGCGCGCACATTTTCTATTTCTTTGATATTTCCAGACAAAATAGATAAATATTATAATCCTTTTCATGTTTTCTAAGGCAAAAGGAGGAGCTGATCAAAGAGCTTATGAAGAGCGAACAAGAAGAAAGGAAAATGAAGAAGCATTTCTCGAAAAAATTTCAGAGTTTACAGAGTGAGGTGGAAACGGCAAAGAAGGAAGTAGATGAAAGCAAAAAGATCCTAGAGGAAAGCCGAACTAAAGCAGATGTTGAAAGTAGTGAGAAACAAAAGATAGAAATGGAGTATAAGAAGAAACTACATGCTATGGAGTCAAAACTGCAAGCACTCAAGAAAAAACAAAAGGTATGCGGCAGAAGTTCTTGTTCATTGGGTTTATTAAGGTATCAGGATACGTTCGAGGCAAATTTCTCGCTGCCTTTTCAATATTAATATATAAAAGTATACATTTTCTTAAAGCTAAATAAACATAGTGTTCAAAAATCAATTTGAAATTTTCTGTTTCGCGACACAATAAAAGTTATTGGGTTGTCCGCAGTTTTTGAGTGATCAAAATAACTTTCTTAAAACATTGTAGCTCATTCGGATTACCTCAGATCAAACTGAAACTTTGAATTATGATAAATCACAACGCGATCTAAAAAACCATGTCTCAAATTTTTGAAATGTTTTTTCATTCAAAAGATATTGTCTATTTTGCAATTATGACCTCCGAAAATTCAAACATCCTGATTTAACGCGTCATTGCGCCCGATCTAAAAAAGATATCAAAAATCTGACACACCGTTTTGAAGCTCATTATCCACAGAGCATGCTTATGTACTTTTGATCGACATAGCGGAAATTCGGATCCTGCGGGAAGTTGTCAAATGAAGTGCGGTAGAATGTCACTTTGAACTCAATAAATTTTTTTGTATTCGAAAATGGACAATTTTAAATAAATATTCGAAAACTACATTTATTTAGCTTTCAGAAAATGTATAGTTTAATGGCAAAATATTGTAAAGCCTGTGCGAAATGTGAGGTAGCGCGTATAGGGATCCTAATCATATCCTGATACCTTTACCTCACTGCGCATGCTCAAAATGATCAAATTGCGCTAAGTGCTCTCGTGTTACATTAAAATGGCTTCCTAGATACGAACTTTAACGCTGTTTTTCTCACAGAATGGAATATTTTTTTGGCGAAAAAACCTGGCAGTTAGTCTAACTATAGTATAATAAGCATATAGAAATAGAGAAAAGTGCCTTTTTTTTTAGCCCGGAGCCAGTCCAAGTACCTTAAGTGACACACTAGTAGTTTAATAGACCCTTTTACCTTGGGCGTGATGTTTTTTTTTCTGTTGCACTCTAGCTTGTTACAATAACAATTATTACTATCTCACAATGTTGGAAATTTGATTGACGGAAGCCAAAAACCCAGACATCGTGTAATGTAATTAGTTGTCTGGATCGCGTAATTATGGAAATGGAGGGAAGAAGAATATAACTCAGGTATTTTTATATTTAAGGACGGAGAAAGATTAACCTCCTTTCATCAAGAAAAAGAGAGGAAGCTCAAAGAGTTAGAAGGTCACATGGAACGAATGAAGAACCAACAGGAGACTGTGAGCAAACGGTTGAAAGAAGAGAGTGAGAAGAAGAGTAGACTGGAACGAGACTTGAGTAAGCACGTGCAGAGGATCAAAGAACTGGAAAAACAGGGAGAACAACAGCAGAAGATTATTAGACGTAAAACAGAACAGGTGGCTAATGCACAAAGAAGGCTGAGGACGATCACTAAACAGGGTTCTGATGACAAGCAGGGGTATGTTTGCTGCAATATTCAAGTCATAATTACTAATAATATAGTCTTCTGTTAGCTCAAGTCATTGTGTTAAGCTTATCAGTGCTCCTCGCAACAGTGGATTGCAATTGCTCTGACAGGGTATGTTGCATCAGGCAATGTTTAATGCAACTTGTATCACACATGGGAATTTATTGGCTGTCATAACAAATTGCTGGGAGACAAGCTTCAGGAGGGCAATGTCTGGATATTGTTATGAAAAGTAACAGCTTTGTGTGCTAAGACACAGCAGTCATTTGCAGTCATTACCCATCCATCCACTCACCCACCCACCCACCCACCCACCACAAGAATGTTAGGACGAAAATGTGTGCAAAACCTGTGCTATAGACTATCTTGTGACAAGAACAGGGTGTTATTTTCAGGGATGATACGAGTGGTTATCAGAAAAAGCAGCAATGGTTAGATTCTGAGATAGAGAAAGTCCTTCAGCAGAAACAAGCAGTGGAAGCCCTTGAGGAAGACTTGAAAAAGCGTGAAGAAGTTGTGAAGAACAGAGAAGCCATGATAAACGAGAAAAGTGCTTTGGAGATTAAGAAACTACGATCCAGTCAAATACTAAACAAGGTATGTAATATGGCCCTCCGATCGCTCACAGCGAGTTAAAGTTCCCCTTTCAATTCTATCTAAATTGGGCTCCCTGTGTCGTCCCTAGCTTAGCCAATGAGAAGGCAAGGCTTGCCATAGTCCACTATTTTATACAAAACTGTGGCATTAATATTGGTAATGACAAATTGGGTTTTATGGGGAAAGAATTTGAAGCATAGACCCTTTTCCAACATGGCAGCCGCAAATTCCAACGAGTTAAAGTTAAACTGAGTAAAAAACCATTACCAGCATTAAAAAGAGCATCTTTAATTTCAAATATTCATTACGTCAGGTGTTACATCAAAAAAACGTCTGTAGATTTGTTGATTTTTAACTTAAGTTTTCTCGGCTGATGCTTTTTCAGTTTTATTTTAACTCATTTGAATTTGCTGCTGCCATTTTTGGAAGGGGTCTATTAGTTAAAAGCACAGCCAGAACACACGGGGGAGCATACTGTTGGGGCTTGCTTCATATATTAGTACACACAAGAGGCATACTGTTGGGGCTTGCTTCATATATTAGTCGAACAAGAGATATACTGCTGGAGCTTGCTTCATATATTAGTACACACAAGAGGCATACTGTTGGGGCTTGCTTCATATATTAGTCGAACAAGAGACATACTGCTGGAGCTTGCTTCATATATTAGTACACACAAGAGGCATACTGTTGGGGCTTGCTTCATATATTAGTACACACAAGAGGGATACTGTTGGGGCTTGCTTCATATATTAGTACACACAAGAGGGATACTGTTGGGGCTTGCTTCATATATTAGTACACACAAGAGGGATACTGTTGGGGCTTGCTTCATATATTAGTACACACAAGAGGGATACTGTTGGGGCTTGCTTCATATATTAGTACACACAAGAGGGATACTGTTGGGGCTTGCTTCATATATTAGTACACATAAGAGGCATACTGCTGGAACTTGCCCCATATAGTAGTATATGAGTTCGAAAGTTCGCAAGGAATTTTGGATGAAAAATAAGCTAGTTTGATTGATTACTGTTTTCCATTTGCCACGTAATCCTCGCGCTACAAACAAGTGTCAGTAAACACGAGGGAGCATTTTCGAGTATATTCAATGTGCCCCCGTTTCATGCTCCTAAATATTTAACCAGTTTGATATTATGGAGCGCGTTTCACCGGGTGAAAATTCACCAATTATACCCATACTCAATTATACCCATACTCAATTATACCCATACTCAATTATACCCATACTCAATTATACCCATACTCAATTATACCCATAACATTGTTGATTACACACGGGGAAGCTTTGCTCCAGGACCATTACCAGGGAACAAAACCCTTCGCGTTTACCGACCTTTTAGTTTTTTTGTATTATTATTTTATGTTCAGGACATTCTACGATTGTCTACTCAGTTAATGAAAGTCGAGCGAGAAATACAGGAAAAAGAAGAATCAGCGCCAGGTATGTACCACATAATTTAAATTTTGTGTAATTTTAACATGAAAATCCGGAAAGAAAACTCTCGAAGCACAGGAGTAAACCACCAAACAACTCTACTGAGAAACGACATCGAGTTCGGGAATCGGAATGATGCGCCCTTGAATTCACTATGTTTGTTTGATGACAGGCAGTGATGATTCTATTAAAAAAACACTTAGCGGATTCCTTCAAACTAGAGATGAGCTACATAAGCAAAGGAATCTATTGGAAAATAAGCTGCAAGATGGTGAACTACTTGATCCAAGCGAGGAAAGGAGGTGGGAATATTATATATTATATCTGTTCGTTCTCTCTCATTTGTTTTCACTAGATGCGCATAATCGTCGATCGCGACGAAGTACGTTTTACACCAGATTTCATGAGTGTAAAAAGTGACGGCACAAATGACGGTTACAGAGTGGCGCGGACGCGGTACGGAATGTTTTCATACATGGCACGTCGGCACTGTCACGGTCAAGGGACGGTTACGGAGTGGCGCGGGATATTTTCATACGTGGCAAGATACTGACAGGGTCATGGCACACTGCACGATTACGGAGTGGAGCGGACATGGTATGGAATGTTTTCATACATTGCAAGGCACTGACACGGTCACAGCAAGGCGTGGTTAAGATACCGAATGTTTTCATACATGTTACGGCACTGACACGGTCACGGCAAGGCGTGGTTAAGATACCGAATGTTTTCATACATGTTACGGCACTGACACGGTCACGGCAAGGCGTGGTTAAGATACCGAATGTTTTCATACATGTTACGGCACTGACACGGTCACGGCAAGGCGTGGTTAAGATACCGAATGTTTTCATACATGTTACGGCACTGACACGGTCACGGCAAGGCGTGGTTAAGATACCGAATGTTTTCATACGTGTTACGGCACTGACACGGTCACGGCAAGGCGTGGTTAAGATACCGAATGTTTTCATACATGTTACGGCACTGACACGGTCACGGCAAGGCGTGGTTAAGATACTGAATGTTTTCATACATGTTACGGCACTGACATGGTCACGGCAAGGCGTGGTCATAGCCATATGAAAACCGCTATAATGGACGTCAATCAGGGCGTTTCCACAGGCACGTGCCCTTGACAATTTTGTGTTTTCCAACAATTTCATGTTGTCAAAGAATTGACATGCGATTCTGAAGAACAGATTTATTCTTGCCTTTATCCTACAAGCTTACAAAATAACTGTACTCCGACTGAATCCTTGCTCAAGCAAACTTTCCTACTTATATGATGTCATATAATCTAGAATGTTCCTTTTTCTAAATATAGCTATTACGTCATTCTAGAAACTACTAGAAAGATATACTAGTTATACAATGGTCCCTGGTGGCATACCGTGGAATATCCCACTAGTCACTTGTAGTTTTGTAGTATACACACGAGCCTTTAGGCGAGTGTGTATACAAAGAAAATACAAGTGATGAGTGGGATATCCACGGTATGCCACGAGAAACCATTGTATAACCATTTTATCCCACACAAATGCGTAGATTCAACGCGCAGTGCATGATGGGAAGGAAGAGTGGAATACCGACGAATATACAACGGCTTTCCTGCTTTCTGATTGGCTGTATTTTCTATGGTGTGGGATAAATACACATATCATTCAACAACAATTATAGAATATTCAAGAAAGAAAATATAGAATCTTCTAGAAAAATCGAGAAAGTTCTAGATTCTTTGCATTGTAAACACTTTTATTGACTTCAACCAATTGTGTTACAAGGGCAAGTTGTGCGATTCCGCACTGCTGTTAGGAACGACTATAACTTGTTTATTGTATTTCTGTTGCAGGTTGATAGAACTGGACGAGGGCATCGAGGCATTAGAGGCTGTTATCGAATACAAAAGCGACTCAATAGAAAACAAACAACAGCAGTTACAAACTAATGATGATTTGAACATCGAACTGAAAACTGAAATCAAATCGCTTCCAAGAGAAGAAGCCACGAACCTGCTGTCTAAATACCTGGATAAAGTTATTCAGTTAAGACAAACTGAAGCTAAACTGCAACTGGATTGTAACGATAAGGATGTAAAGATCAACGAACAAGAAAGAATCATAGGAGAATTACAAAGAGGGTTGCAGCAGGCTCTAATGGCGGCTGAACGCAAGGTCATTAATCTGCAGAAAGAACACGAACAAAAGATACAATTTTTGATGAGTCAAGTGAGAGATGCTGAAAGTGCCGTTTATGACGAAGGCAAAGAAAGGTAGGTATCAGTCCATTCAACATGATAACCTAGTGCGACAAGTGCCCAAAACCCGCACTCGTTTTCACTCGTATGTGAAGTAAAGGCCATGTTACATGATAAAAGTTATCTCAGAAACTGCTAGTGCGCAATTAATGGCAGAGTTACGAGAAAATTGTCACGATAAATTGCATAAATTACTTTCTGAAACGTTTTGGTGGGAAAGTGTTATGTAAAGTATAACTCTACTTTTTCACTTGTGCAACTAAAACTTGGGTCGCTAAGCAACCTGGTGAAACTGGGTTACTTTTTCAGTATATGTATATTTACAAATACTGACCAACAGAAGAGTAAAGAAAGCAAGCATTGATGTCTTGGTGGCGAATCATCCCTTTTTCACAAGCAATTACTCATATATTGAATTATTTTGTATATTTTAGTGAGAAAGATTCCCGTGTCCAGCAGTTAGAGTGTGATGTTTATTACTACAAAAAAACCTGTAGAGACCTAAAAAAGAAACTACGAGAGAAAATGTCTGTAGGGATTGACAGTACAGACATGACAGCCACCAGTTACAGAACTGACACGGGACAAGAGGTAAAGTAAAAAAAAACACAGAAATTATGGAATAGGGAATGAGGAGTGTTTCAGGTGGTAACACTTAGGGGATCAATATTAGATCAATTATATGACTTCTAGTTTTATAGTACAACTATGAGTATATATTTTTGCTATTTGGTATTTAAAAGTAGACCTTTGTTTCTATTTCTATTTGCAGCAATCCATTGATAAAAGCACAACGATTAGGAACCAAGCATCCTACTCAGTTAGATCAGCATCTGTAGACACCAAACACAAGTATGTTAAATTCTTTATCATAGCCGTGACTTGTTAATAATAAAAGCGAGTGTTGAAGCCACATACTGATACGATAATCTATACATGGACAGAAAGAGTCCTGGAAGACGATTACAGAGCTCAAGTCCTACTCAAGATGAATCACAGGCTGATTTAGTCCAAGGTGAGAGATTGGGGTACATATGTATTCAATATGCTGAACAACTAGAAAAGGCATGTGTACATATCTCCGGTGTTCTGCCAACCCAAAGT
This sequence comes from Anthopleura xanthogrammica, assembly GCA_964019055.1. Taxonomy (NCBI): domain Eukaryota; kingdom Metazoa; phylum Cnidaria; class Anthozoa; order Actiniaria; family Actiniidae; genus Anthopleura; species Anthopleura xanthogrammica. The sequence goes on from OZ025210.1 coordinate 16,449,622, forward strand.
ACAGCACAACAAGCTATTTCATATCTTTTACGAAATACAGTGAACACAGTTATTTTTTTGACATTTTGAATCGTCCAACCAGAAGCCAGATTCACACTGATAAGGCTCTGAGATTATGCTAAGGTTAGCTAACTAATCATACTGCCAAAGCCTTATTATGAACTTGGTTTCGGATTGGATGATTGAAAAAATATATAAAGATTTTGAAATGTTCACGGTTTGAGTGCCCGCACTGTAAGTGCATACAAGGTTTAGGACAGTTAATTTTACAATTGTTGTTTGTTTGTTTGTTTGTTCTCTCCTGTGCCTTAATTGGTTTCTCCGGGTTCTCCGGTCCTCCCTTCACAAAATTTAACTCCTAAATTCCAGTAGAATGCAGTGGAAGACTGAAGAGCCACTGTGTGGAATCCACTTTAATTCTCATTTTTATTGTATTTTATCTTTTACATTAATAACGGAACGTTTTTTTTTCCAGATTCAATTGAGCCTGCAAATAATCCATGGGGACCTTTGTGATGTAAAATCTATTCAATATAAGTAGTTAAAAAAGTAAGGGTTATTTAATCTTTAATAAGCATTTCTATTTTTACCCTTGGTTTGTATAGATTAGTTTATTGTCCTTTTCTGTAAATATAGTATTTACTCGAATAAGCGCCGCCCTCAAATAAGCCCCTTGACAATACTGTTGTCTGTTGACAATGTGTATCTTGTATTTCATACATGACAATACTGTTGCCTGATGACAATGTGTATCTTGTATTTCATACATGACAATACTGTTGTCTGTTGACAATGTGTATCTTGTATTTCATACATGACAATACTGTTGTCTGTTGACAATGTGTATCTTGTATTTCATACATGACAATACTGTTGCCTGTTGACAATGTGTATCTTGTATTTCATACATGACAATACTGTTGCCTGTTGACAATGTGTATCTTGTATTTCATACATGACAATACTGTTGTCTGTTGACAATGTGTATCTTGTATTTCATACATGACAATACTGTTGCCTGATGACAATGTGTATCTTGTATTTCATACATGACAATACTGTTGCCTGATGACAATGTGTATCTTGTATTTCATACCTGACAATACTGTTGTCTGTTGACAATGTGTATCTTGTATTTCATACCTGACAATACTGTTGTCTGTTGACAATTTGTATCTTGTATTTCATACATGACAATACTGTTGGCTGTTGACAATGTGTATCTTGTATTTCATAGTTATCTTGTAAAATCAACTTCGTCCCATCAATTCAAATTCTGATTAGGTTAACCACCACTTAGTTGGTTCAGTTGGTTGCTTTGTGTGTGAGGTTGTGATTTGAGTCCTGGCCGGACCAACACTCAGGGTCTTAAAATAACCGAGAAGGTGTTGCCCTTATAAAAACATCTACAAATGATTAGAGCTTCATGTGGCTCGGATAACCACCATAATGGTTAGATGACCACATGAAGTCTTGGTCATTTCTCTTCCAACTGCCACACCCGACAACAAAAAGAGAGGCTGGGGGGGGAAGGGGATCTTGTGCCCTATTGTGCAGTACCAGCCTGCTAGCAATGACGCAGGCAAACTCTCAAATAAATAAATCACCCTTGTGTTTAAAAAGACAGTCAAAGTCTAAGACTAGCTGTAGTAATACAGTTGATCCTTTCTGATGCCTGTATGTTCCTGAAATTTACAAACACTCAACAACATTTTTAAAATTTTGTTTCATTTTCCCTCCTACAGTTTGCCCCAGTACACCAAGTCTATCATGTTCAGTTCTACCAAAATGTTCCACTGCAAAGGCTTTGAGATGATGAAAATTTTTGAAGATGACTTCTGAAGAACCCGTGAGGCCTGTGGGAGTAAGGAATCGAGAATTAGGAAATATTTCGAGAAATCATGGATTTTTGGCTAGGGCTCAAAAGGCAGGGTTCAAAAATAGCAAAAAGGACAACAGCAACACATGATCACGAAAAATGAAATTTTGATTTCATAGTTGCTTTACTTTTCTGGGGAAAACTGGGTTAAACGGCCCCCCGGCCCCTTTGGATGCTACGGCCCTGATCGTGTTCTCAACTCACAAGCTACACTCGCATGAGCGTACAGTACTAAGTGTACTACATATGTTTTGCATGCGTCAAATGTTAACATTCCTGTTAGGTGTGCCGTAGGATAAACATGATTTGGAATTTATTCAATCATCTGAAAATGAAGGCATAGAGATCTATGATAATTGAACTTGAATGTAGTGCTATTGATAACTAGTCCTCTAGACTCAGATATATAGGAATGTTATTCAACAAAACATTTGAAGATGCTTAGTGCAATAGACCCCTTGCAGCATGTCGGAATGCAAATTGAGCTGCATTCCAACGTGCTGCAAGGGGTCTATTGTTTATTTCACTATGATGTCACAGCTTGTTTACATGGACATCTTTTCCCCAAACCAGCTTTTTTTCAGTGTCACTTGTGAATATACATCAGTGATTTAATGATAATGATTGACAACAGACGACTTGTGTGTTATACTGTGTTGGTGTAGGATAAGGTGCCACAACATACATCAGTGATGTAATGTTATTGATTGACAACAGACGACTCATGTGTTATACTGTGTTGGTGTAGGATAAGATGCCACAACATACATCAGTGATTTAATGTTAATGATTGACAACAGACGACTCGTGTGTTATGCTGTGTTGGTGTAGGATAAGATGCCACAACATTTACACTATTTATTAGACTTCCGTGGTGGAGTGGGTAGAACTCCATTGTGATGTTATCAACTTTAACCCCTAAGAGAAAATCATGTTTGCCTAAGAGACAGGTTCTTGCTCTTTTTAGGAAATTCTTACTGTCTGCACTGATTGCACTGGGGGTTGGGTTGGGCAGGGCAGTATTTACCCCCTGGTAATGAGACAAATCTTGCAAAACATTGTTGATCAAAACCTACGACCCTTCACTCTGTTTTGAAAATCATTTCTCAAGTTTTTTTTTAGAAACACAGATGGCTATCACTCTTATTAATAGTTTTGTATTTTTCTGAGACTAAAATGTATGGGATTCAATCGTCATCAGTTTTCAGGTAAAACACAGGTAGCCCAAGCGTAGAGTTAGTGGGCTGTTACGTCATTAGCTTCAGTCGGTGTTCAATATTCAAATTTTACATGGTATGAAAATATGCTTTCATAAAGACTTAAATTATTTAATGCTTTTGAATATAGTCTCTAAAAATGTTGTTTGGTAGTTGAGGTACACTCTGGTTCTAAAACGTGAAAACGGATTTTAATACAGTACCAATAAACTATTACTTGGTTAATTCGTAGTATGGTGTTTTTGCTGTTCCCCTGGAACACAGGTGAACAGAGGGGAACACAGGGGAACAAAGGGGAGCACATTTTATTGTACTTTTTGCCCTCTGTGTAAACAGTTATTTATCATGCACTCTCATACAATCCATCAGAGCCATCCCAAACTCATTTATGAGAATGACAGTAGAATGGGCACATGGGTCAGACCCTTTGCAAGGGGCAGAGTGCACTTAGTTTGACTGATAAAAAGGGATATGTCAAGCACAATACCAATCCATATTTCAGGTTTATAGTTCCTACCTAGCAACATATTTGGACTTCAAGGCCAAGGACTTTAAAGACTAATTACAAGGCAGGGCTAAAAATAATGGCTAGTCATCAGACGATGTCCTGCCCGAATAGGAACTTGTCTGGTCAAATCTTTGCCTTGCCAGTCATTTTGACTGTAACATTGAGCCAGAAACAAGGTATGATCCATCTAAAACCAAAAAATTAGGTCATTTTTGACCATTTTAAGGCAAAAAGCATGGACCATAGCCCATGCCTTTGATGAATTTTCATCCATTTTCACACCTTTTTGGAAAATATGATTTATTTTTAAAGCATACCAAATAGGTCATTTTTGACCATTTTAGGGCAAAAAGCATGGACTATAGCTCATGCTTTTGATGAATTTTATCCATTTTCACACCTTTTTGGAAAATATGAATTATTTATGAAGGATGAAAAATAGGTCATTTTTGACCATTTTAAAGCAAATTTTGATGAATTTTCATCCATTTTCAAACCTGTTTGGAAAATATAAATTAATTATGAAGGATGAAAAATAAGTCATTTTTGACCAATTTAAAGCAAATTTCGATGAATTTTCATCCATTTTCACAACTTTTTGAAAAATATGAATTATTGATGAAGGATGAAAAATAGGTCATTTTTGACCAATTTAAAGCAAAAAGCATGGACTATAGCCCATGATTTTGATGAATTTTAATCCATTTTCACACCTTTTTGGAAAATATGAATTATTTATTTATTAAGGATGAAAAATAGGTCATTTTTGACCATTTAAAGGGAAAAACCATGGACTATAGCCCATGCTTTTGATGAATTTTCATCCATTTTCACACCTTTTTGGAAAATATGATTTATATATTAAGGATGAAAAATAGGTCATTTTTGACCATTTTAAAGCAAAAACCATGGACTATAGCAAATGCTTTTGATGAATTTTCATCCATTTTCACACCTTTTTTTAAAATATCAATTATTTATAAAGCATACCAAATAGGTCATTTTTGACCATTTTAGGGCAAAAAGCATGGACTATAGCCCATGCTTTTGATGAATTTTCATCCATTTTCACACCTTTTTGGAAAATATGATTTATTTTTAAAGGATGAAAAATAGGTCATTTTTGACCATTTTAAGGCAAAAAGCATGGACTATAGCTCATGCTTTTGATGAATTTTTATCCATTTTCATTCCTTTTTGGAAAATATAAATAATTTATGAAGGATGAAAAATAAGTCATTTTTGACCATTTTAAAGCAAAAAGCATGGACTATAGCCCATGCTTTTGACGAATTTTCATCCATTTTCACACCTGTTTGGAAAATATAAATTATTTATGAAGGATGCAAAATAGGTCATTTTTGACCATCTTAAAGCAAATTTGGATGAATTTTCATCCATTTCCATACCTTTTTGAAAAATATGAATTATATATGAAGGATGAAAAATAGGTCATTTTTGACAGGTGAACAGAGGGGAACACAAGGGAACAAAGGGGAACACAGGTGAACAGAGTGTAACACAGTGAAACACAGGGGAACCGAGGGGAACACAAGGGAACAAAGGGGATCAAAGGGTAACACAGGTGAACATAGGGGATCACTGGTGAACACAGTTGAACACTGGGGAACACAGGGGATCACCAGGGATCACTGGTGAACACTGGGGAACACAGAAGAACACAGGGGATCACCAGGGAACACAGGGAAACATATATTTACACTACGACTTGAACTTTGTTGACAGGTTGACTGTTTGAACTTTCTACCAATAAATATGGTATTACTCAGGGTATAACTATATAAAAGAACTATCATGTGAAGCTAGGGTGTGGTGTAGTGGTAGGGATCAAACCTGGAATTTCAGGGGGTCTGGGTTCAAATACTGGATTCTGGATATAAGGCATGGCATATAATGTTTTTTCCTTGCCATTTTTTTTTCTTTTTTTTCCTTTGGGTCTCATTTTTAATTCTATGAATTTCAGGTCCTTGATATATTTTGCATAATTATTCTTGGTCGACTTCGTCCAGTTGTTTCAAGCATTTATTGACTGCAATTTTGATCTTTCATCATGCAGTTTTTGATATGCAAAACTGGAACTAATTATTAACTTGCTTAATTTTCCTCCTATTTTGGTCTCCCAAATTTTTCTATCTTGTGTTGGAAAGAGCAGCCAATCAGCATCAAGAATACATGGTCATGTCTGATTGTAGAATGCTATACATGGTTGGGTTTATAACCCCCCACCCCATTCCCTTTTTCCTGCCTACACATGGATTCCTACACACAGACAAAGGGAGGTCTCCCATGTATAGAGGGGCGGGGATGCTCTTTGGAAATTTTGAAAATGACCCCTAAAAAGGTACCAAAATTATTTCTCGTAGTCACGAGAATCTCAAGTTTCACCCCTAAATGGTACCAAATTACACTAATTTTACAGCATTTAAGTTAGTTTTTTGTTTGAACACCCTAAAAGGTACCAAAGAACTAAAAATAACCCCTAAAAGGTACAATGAGCATCCCAGCACCTTTCTGCAAGATTTTGTAACAATGATTGAGATTTTGATAAAATGTAGGCATGGCAATGCATGCGCAATAGGCTTGGGACATCTTCTTTAGGACTGTATGGACCCTTTTTCATGCTGCAGCCATGTTGGCTGGAACAATAGATTTTTCCCCACATAGACTCACATTCAAATGCTTCAGGACAAGGTTATGTGGGGTTAGACAATGGTTTTTATCCTGAATTAATATTGCTGCATAGACTCTCTAGCTAGGCCATAGGAGCTGCAAGTAAGTTAGAAAACATTTCATTTTTCAAGTTTCACATATTTCAAGTGACATGAATAAATTTTCCTTTTTTCTGTTTTTCAATTCCTTTTATTTTTATTGTACTTTTTGCCCTCTGTGTAGTCAGTCATTTATCATGCACTCTCATGCAATCCATTAGAGCCATCCCAAATTCATTTATGAGAATGACAGTAGAATGGGCACATGGGTCAGACCCTTTGCTAGGGGCAAAGTTTACTTATTTTGACTGATAAAAATGGATATGTCAAGCACAATACCAATCCATATTTTAGGTTTATGGTTCCTACCTAGCAACTTATTTGGACTTCAAGGCCTGAAGTCAAAGCTTCAGTTGAACTCACATGATAACTGCACTCCATCTTACCAGTTACATTGAGCATTTAAGAATTTGCAACATATTTTAGGGGAATTTTCTGTGACTTACCTTACAAAAGGCTGTGTCTGTAAAAGATGTCTCAGTTCTGGACTTGTTGGATGGTTGAATTAACCAAAAAATATGTTGGATCACTAAAAAAAACTACTATATTGAGGATATTACATGGGCGCGCGGAGATACAAATTTTATCTTCGAGTGTTGAAAAGATCTCTCATGAATTATATATAATCATTATATATAATTATCAATGAAAAAGAAAAGAAAAGCTCTTTCAAGCTTTTTTCTGCTATAAGATGTAACCAAAGTGATGATATCTAATTCACATGTGAAAATATCACATTTCTGAAATAGAGAAATATAGGTATTTCATTGATTATCATATAATAAAAGTTAATATTATTTAAAATGGACATTTGTTTAGTTTCACTGACTACTTGCCATCAGATCAAAAGAAGACAGTGTAGAATTCAGTTAAATCGTTGGTTTGTTTGACTTTGATTTTATCATACCAGCAGCGATCTTAATGACATTTTTTCCATTAGGTCATGCAAATGGTCCAAAAACGGGGTTAGGGTTAGGGTTAGGTCAAAACCGTGGGCTATAGTCCATGCTTTTTGCCTGAAAATGGCCAAAAATGATCTATATTGTATCCTTCATAAAAAATGGGCATTTTTTCAAAAGGGGTGAAAATGGCCCAAAATCGGCCAAAGCTGTGGGCTATATTCCATGCTTTTTGCCTGAAGATGGCCTAAATGATCTATATTGTGCCCTTCATAAATAATGGGTATTTTTTCAAAATGATAGCTATACTACTTGATCAGTATTATTTTTTCCAGCTGCATAATAACAATAGGAAGCACGATCACTTAGATATCAAATATTTGAATAATCATCTTTCTTCACTTGTGTGTTTGTTTTTGTATATGTCTGTTGTTGTGTGTATATACAGTCATTGTCAAAAAGGTTGTCCTGTGAAAAAAGACTGAAAGACCAAAAGAAGTATCACGTGATGATTTGTTTATTTTTTTAAAACGATATATATTCTGGTTTCAAACTCTATAACGAACAGAGAATAATAATTATTAACTCTACTTATACAAGGATTGCTGGTATCGAGCATTTAGAGCGAGTGTATTAGGTATCACATGACATTTCTTTTGGTCTAAATGTCTTTTTTGGTGGACAACATTAATGGCACAGGGACCGCGGAGCAGGGGGGGCTGGGGGGCTATAGCCCCCCCAATAATGGGAGCATGCCCCCAAACCCCCTAGGTCTTCCAGTATTTGGTGGTCGTTAGCCCCCCCAATCAAAATTAAGCTCCGCGGTCCCTGTGACATTGACTGTATGTATAAATATCTCTCTAAATATGTATAAATATTAAGATAAGAAAAACAAAGAGATTACACTTTCATCCCAACAAGCCTGTTTCATGATTAACTCACTCCTCAGGGGGATTTTAATGACAAGAATACTACTAAGCGTCATTTATATACTATAAAATTTACATAATTAATGTGGCAGTAAATTTAAATGTTTTGTTCAGCTGTTACGTAGTAATGCTTTGTTTCTGTGACGGCATGAAGACACAAGTTCATTATGTTTGTTAAGTGATGACAATTCAGGTCGGCAGATGATTAGGAATTTTTCTTAAGGGGGGACTTACCTATTTACCAGCCACAGTTGCTAAGAAAAGGATTTAAAAATGTCTAAGAGGTTTTTGTAAGGTTTTAAGCTCATGATGAAACCAATTGGTGAAATGGACCATTTTTTGATATGTGTGATGACGTCATCACTCTTGCATCATTAATGACGTCATATTTCACAAAAAGTTAAAAAACAAGCATGCAATTGGTCAGTTTGACCCAAAAATAAACGAAATTATAGCTGACATGAATTGGAACAAAGTTAAGCATGGATTTTACTCTACGTTAAGAGAGTGGGAAAATATTTAGATTTAAAAAATTCAACATGGCTTGGTAGCCTGGCCTTTTCACCGTTTTCAAAAATAATGCTTAACTTTGTTTCAATTCATATCAGCTACGATTTCGCTTATTTGTGAGTCAATCCAACCAAATGCACGCTTGTTTTTTAACTTTTAATGAACTAAGACGTCATATATTGCGTAAGAGAGATGACGTCATTGCACATATCAGAAAATGATCCATTTCACAAATTGATTTTATTTATGAAGTTATAATATAAGAAAAACATTTAGGGATTTAAATACTTTCCATAGCAACCGTGACTGGTAAATAGGTAAGTCCCCCCTTAAAGGCAGAGTTTGCATCTTTTACTTGAGCTGTTGTAGGGTGAGCTTGATGAAAGAATACACCAGGAAATAAGGTGGTCAATGTTATTGTTTTGAAGAGTCCAGATATGTTTGCTGAGTTCGGTATAGTTTCTGTGTTGTGCGTGACGGAATGATGGAGTGTGGTTTCTGTATCTTGTATGTATCTTGTATATAAATATGTATATATATGCAACCGTATAAATTATGTCCAATTAGATACCTCGTAAGTTAACATTATTATTATTGCAGTTCACAAGTATTGTCATTTTCCACCCTAAAATTTGTAATTTCATTGATTCGTGTTACCTAGTATAGCTAGATTAGGTCCTTAGTTACTCTAGGTATCCAATACCATAGTTTTTTAAATATAGATATGTAATTATTACTAATCTTTTGTAAAGCTTTTTTGGTATAAATAAATATTATTGTATTGTATAAGTATAGAAGTCATATTGTACACAGACATGCAGCACTTCACTTGCAATACGCAATGACTAGTTAAGTTTATAACTTGTTATGAATGAGTGGTAAAGACATGGGACTGCGTAGTGAACACTGCTAGGTTTTAGAAGGTTTATAAATAAATATGAGTGAAGGATTAGTGGACTTAAGCAAGTGTAAAATACTTTTTCTTACCTTAGTTCATTGCATACCATTATAATGGACTTGGAAAGCAGTTCTTGAAGCTAGAAAGGATGCTTAAAGTAAAGAAATAAATAAACTGTGTAAATTAGGAGTAAGCTCAGATGAATGACAAGCTGTCAAGTTATTGTTGTGAAATATATCCAGCAAGAAAAGGGTAATAAAACCCCCAAAAATCATTCACAAATGGTAGTTTCTGCAGGGTTAGGAGCCTTAAGGGTAAGGCACTAGAATGGAAGCCAAAACAAGCGAATTCATGTTTTATTTAGCTCAAAAACCCAACCACGTGCAAATGGTAACGCAACGACAACCACTACGAAAACAAGCTTACGGATTTGAGAAAAAAAATAATTTTCGAAGAAGGAAAAAAGCTATAACCCACGAACTAAATACGTAGAAGGAAAGAAATAATGTTTACTTTGATATTTGGATAGCTTAATGTAGTATAGGAGGTTTTGTTACCAGATAAAAGCGAGTGTTTTTGTACAGGGTGCAGGAAAGACACACTACATTAGTATTAAGAAGCGTAAATAAAATATTTAAGCTAAAGAAACGTAGTTTGTGGAAAAACTCTTGAGCCTTAAGGGTAAACGAGTAGAATGGCAGCAAAAACAAGCGAATTCATGTGTTTTTTAGCTCGAAAACCCAACCACGTGCAAATGGTAAGAGAACGACAAGCACTACGACGACAAGCTTTCGTTTGTAACGGGGAAAAAAGTAATTTTCGAATGAGGAAAAAAGCTGTAACCCACGAACTAAATACGTAGAAGGAAAGAAATAATGTTTGTGTTGGAGTTTGCACAGTTTAATTTAGAATAGGAGGTTTTGTTACCTGATAAAAGCGAGTGTTTGTTTGCAGTCAGTCATCAGATTGCCATCAGGTGAGTGAGCGAGACGAAAGACGTGAAGTGTGCTCGGTGTGTGGTCGGTGTGTGGTCGGTGTGCCTATGATTAGAACCGACAGGCTTTGCGGTCACTCGCTTGCTGAAATGGGGTATGGAGTAGTCGGAACGAGGGACCTGAGGACATCATGAAGTCCTATGAGGGTTTAAATCCGTGTGAACACGAAGAACTGTGTTCGCACCTGCCGCTCGTAGGACGGGGAAGGAAACTTTTTCGGCAAAGATCGGGAGAAAAGTCGGTTCATTCCGATGTGAATGTGAGTCCTACGAATGTAGCAGGGGCCCTCGTTGTCGACCTCGTCTTAGACCAACTTTGTAGAACAATACTAAATTTTTGGAGCAGGGTAGGGTTAAGCGGCGAGTGTTTTGGCGTGTTGGTCAAAGACTTAGTATATATTTTACGGTGCTTGGGATGACGGTTATTCCACGCGACTTTCCCTTAATGGTGGGTACCCTGTGGTTGTTCTTGCTGCCATCCATAAGGCCCTGGGGGCGACTGCTATTTCTACTGCAGTGTTCGTGGATCTACTGCAGGGTTGCTGGAACTACGTAGAGGCTTCGATATGCTCCCTCACGGGCTGGTTCTCGTTGTTTGTTTTTGTTTTTGTTTTCAAGGCAATAAAGAGTTTATATACCATATATATTCCACAGGTTTGTGGACGGGGGTTCTTTCATATGTATTGCACAGGGGGTTTATTTCAAGCAGCCTTCTCGGTCAATACGTGCTAGATCGTGTAGGTACTTCGTGGGTGAACCTACTCTACATCTACAACAAGGTCGTCCATCGATGTTCAAGTCGCACTAGAAGGACCCTAGAAGACACTACGATATAGAACAATACTCTACAATATTTATATAACATACAACAGCCTTCACCTTCTTGCACTGCAGGGCCCCTTCTTGCAATGCAGGGTTCCTTCTTGCAATGCAGGGTTCCTTCTTGCAATGCAGGGTTCCTTCTTGCAATACAGGGCTCCTTCTTGCAATACAGGGCACCTCGACAACAGCCTTCGCTATGCACTCTACTGTGCTCTACTGTACTCTACTGTACCATACTGTACCTTACCCTACAATTCTTTACTGTACTCTACTATACTATACTGTACCCTACTATACAGTACCTTACCCTACTGTACCTTACCCTACGATACTATACTATACTGTACTATACTGTACTATACTGTACTATACTATACTATACTATACTCACTATACAATACTCACTATACTGTACCCTACCCTACAATACAATACTGTACTCTACTGTACTATACTGTACTCTACTGTACTCTACTGTACTCTACTGTACTATACTGTACCCTACTATACTGTACCCTACTATACTATACTATACTATACTATACGTCACTATACTATAGCATACGTCACTATACGTCACTATACGTCACAATACGTCACTATACGATATTATACGTCACTACACTATACTATACGTCACTATACGTCACATACGTCACTATACTAAACCATACGTCACTATACGTCACTCTACGTCACAATATAATACCATACGTCACTATACGTCACTCTACGTCACTATACTATACAATACGTCACTATACTATACTATACGTCACTATACGTCACAATACTAAGTAATACGTCACTATACGTCACTATACGTCACAATACTATACAATACGTCACTATACTATACAATACGTCACTATACTATACCATACGTCACTATACGTCACTATACGTCACTCTACGTCACTATACTATACAATGAACAACAACAACAGTGGTTATAGCACAAGATAAGTGGTCCCAAGGCCCACGGGTTAGGTTTAGGGTTAGAATTTGGGTAGACTTTCCAATGACAACAACAACAGCAGTGGTCATAGCAGAAGCATAGTGGTCCAAAGGCCAGAGGGTTAGGTTTAGGGTTAGGATTTGGGCAGACTATCTAATAAAAAAAACAACAACAGTGGTTCATAGCACAAGCACAGTGGTCCAAAGGCCTACAGGTTAGGTTTAGGGGAAGTATTTGGGCAGACTTTCCAATGACGACGACAACAACAACAGTGGTTCATACCACAAGCATAGTGGTCCACAGGCCCAGAGGGTTAGGTTTAGGGAAAGTATTTGGGCAGACTTTCTAATGACAACGACAACAGTGGTCATAGCACAAGCATGATGGAAAAAGCTTTCGTAGATGAATGGCATTTTACTCAGGTTTAAATTCACGTTCGAGGAATAAAAACCACATCCCTAGGGGTTAGGTTTAGGGTAAAGAGTTTGGATAGTCTTTGCAATCTTACAACACAGGCTTCAATAGAGATGGCAGTATTTTCTCTCAATAGCCTTGTCCTATCCTATCAATAAACTTCAAGGCCCTGGGGTTAGGTTTAGGGAAAGTATTTGGGAAGACTTTCCAATGACAACAACAACAACAGTGGTCCAAAGGCCTACGGGTTAGGTTTAGGCTAAATATTTGGGTAGACTTTCCAATGACAACAACAGGGTTCATACCACAAGCACACTGGTCCCAAGGCCCACGGGTTAGGTTTAGGGTAAATATTTGGGTAGTCTCTCTAATGACAACAACAGCTACTGGCCAAACCACAAGCATAGTGGTCTAAAGGCCCACGGGTTAGGTTTAGGGGAAATATTTGGGCAGACTTTCTAATGACAACGACAGTGGTCATAGCACAAGCATGATGGAAAAAGCTTTCGTAGATGAATGGCATTTTACTCAGGTTTAAATTCACGTTCGAGGAATAAAACCCACATCCCTAGGGGTTAGGTTTAGGGTAAAGAGTTTCCATAGTCTTTGCAATCCTATAACAGGCTTCAATAGAGATGGCAGTATTTTCTCTCAATAGCCTTGTCCTATCCTATCAATAAACTTCAAGGCCCTGGGGTTAGGGTTAGGGGAAAGAGTTTGGATAGTCTTTGTAATCTTACAACACAGTCTTCAATAGAGATGGCAGTATTTTCTCTCAATAGCCTTGTCCTATCCTATCAATAAACTTCAAGGCCCTGGGGTTAGGTTTAGGGGGAAGAGTTGGATAGTCTTTGTAATCTTACAACACAGTATTCAGTAAAGATATACCAGTATTTTTATTAGGCTCGACAACAAGTTCCAAGTGCCCTAGCCTGGGCAAATTGAGGCTAAAGATTAGATATGACAGTCTCTGCAGCAATACTCTATGCAGCAATGGTCTCTGCAGCAATAGTCTACACAGCAATAGTCTCTGCAGCAATAGTCTCTGCCGCAACGGTCTCTGCAGCAAGAGTCTGAGCAGCAACGGTCTCTGCAGCAATGACAGTCTCTGCAGCAACAGTCTTTGCAGCAATAGTCTATGCCGCAAAATAGTCTCTGCAGCAACGGTCTCTGCAGCAATAGTATTTGCAGCAACGACAGTCTTCAGCAGTCTCGTGAGCTTCGTCCATCCTGGAAAAGAAATGTCCGTGAGCAAGAGCATCGTAAACAGGCACTCTAGGCATTCGCCTTACCATACATTTCAACTAGTTCCGCTCACCCAGACATTCCACTCTATACTCCATCCAAACCCTCACCCTGAACCTAACCCTAAACCTAACCCTAACCCTAACCCTAAACCTAACCCTAAACCTAAACCTAAACCTAACCCTAACCCTAAAGCCGAACGCCAGACCCCCTAAACACCTACCCCATCCCAACCCTATATCCTAACAATACCCCGAAATCTGACTCCCTAGCACCCACGGGTTAGGGTTAGGGGAAGTATTTGGGTAGTCTTTCTAATGACAACGACAACAGTGGTCATAGCACAAGCATGATGGAAAAAGCTTTCGTAGATGAATGGCATTTTACTCAGGTTTAATATAAGACAAGGTTCGAGGAATAAAGTCCAAATCCCTAGGGGTTAGGTTTAGGGGAAAGAGTTTGGATAGTCTTTGCAATCGTATAACAGGCTTCAATAGAGATGGCAGCACTTCTTTTCAATAAACTTCAAGGCCCCGAGGTTAGGTTTAGGGTGAGGATTTGGATAGTCTTTGTAATATTATAACACAGTATTCAGTAAAGATGGCAGTATTTTCTCTCAATAGCCTCAATAAACTTCAAGTCATCGGGGTTAGGTTTAGGGGGAAGAGTTGGATAGTCTTTGTAATCTTACAACACAGTATTCAGTAATAAAGATAGCAGATATCCATATCCCCTGGCCGAGGTCAGGTTTAAGCTAAGAGATTAGTCTTTGCAGCAATAGTCCTTGCAGCAATGGTCTTTGCAGTGATAGTCTCTCAGCAACAGTCTCTGCAGCAATAGTCTATACAGCAACAGCCTTTACAGCAATGGTCTCTGCAGCAATGACAGTCTCTGCAGCAATGGTCTCTGCAGCAATGACAGTCTTCAGCAGTCTCGTCAGCTTCGTTCATCCTCGAAAAGAAATGTGTGTCAGCAAGAGCATCGTAAACAGGCACTCTAGGCATTCGCCTTACCATACAATTCAACTGGTTCCGCTCACCCACACATTCCACTCTATACTCCATCCAAACCCTTACCCTAAACCTAACCCTGAACCTAACCCTAACCCTAACCCTAAACCTAAACCTAAACCTAACCCTAAAGCCGAACGCCAGACCCCCTAAATACCTACCCCATCCCAACCCTATATCCTAACATTACCCCGGCATCTGACTCCCTAGCACCCACGGGTTAGGTTTAGGGCAAATATATGGGCAGACTTTCTAATGACAACGACAACAGTGGTCATAGCACAAGCATGATGGAAAAAGCTTTCGTAGATGAATGGCATTTTACTCAGGTTTAATATAAGACAAGGTTCGAGGAATGAAGTCCAAAGGCCCACGGGTTAGGTTTAGGGTAAATATTTGGGTAGACTTTCTAATGACAACAACAGTGGTTCATACCACAAGCAAAGTGGTCCAAAGGCCTACGGGTTAGGTTTAGGGAAAGTATTTGGGCAGACTTTCTATAGACAACAACAACAGTGGTCATAGCAGAAGCACAATGGTCCAAAGGCCTAGGGGTTAGGTTTAGGGTAAAGAATTTGGGAAGACTTTCTTATAATGACAACAACAGTGCTTATAGCAGAAGCATACTGGTTCCAAGCCCCAAAGGGTTAGGTTTAGGGTAAATATTTGGGCAGACCTTCTAATGACAACGACAACAGTGGTCATAGCACAAGCATGATGGAAAAAGCTTTCGTAGATGAATGGCATTTTACTCAGGTTTAATATAAGACAAGGTTCGAGGAATAAAGTCCAAATCCCTAGGGGTTAGGTTTAGGGGAAAGAGTTTGGATAGTCTTTGCAATCGTATAACAGGCTTCAATAGAGATGGCAGCACTTCTTTTCAATAAACTTCAAGGCCCCGAGGTTAGGTTTAGGGTGAGGATTTGGATAGTCTTTGTAATATTATAACACAGTATTCAGTAAAGATGGCAGTATTTTCTCTCAATAGCCTCAATAAACTTCAAGTCATCGGGGTTAGGTTTAGGGGGAAGAGTTGGATAGTCTTTGCAATCTTACAGCACAGTCTTCAGTAAAGATATAACAGCAGTATTTTTATTAGGCTCGACAACAAATTCAAAGTCCCCTAGCTGAGATTAGGTAAAGGCAAAAGTCTTTGCAGCAACAGCCTCTGCAGCAATAGTCTATGCAGCAAAATTCTCTATGCAGCAATACTACACAGCAATAGTCTCTGCAGCAATAGTCTCTGCAGCAACAGTCTCTGCAGCAATAGTATTTGCAGCAATGACAGTCTTCAGCAGTCTCGTCAACTTCGTCCATCCTGGAAAAGAAATGTGTGTGAGCAAGAGCATCGTAAACAGGCACTCTAGGCATTCGCCTTACCATACAATTCAACTAGTTCCGCTCACCCAGACATTCCACTCTATACTCCATCCAAATCCTTACCCTAAACCTAACCCTGAACCTAACCCTAACCCCCTAAATACCTACCCCATCCCAACCCTATATCCTAACATTAACCCCGGCATCTGACTCCCTAGCACCCACGGGTTAGGTTTAGGGGAACTATTTGGATAGTCTTTGTAATGACAACAACAGGGATCATAGCACAAGCACGATGTAGTTTCTTTCATAGACTCGTAACACCGACATTATTTCAAAGTGCCCACCCCGACCCACCGACAAATGTTTCTCCAGCGATATGCTAGTTACGCGTTTCAGAGGTTGTGGATCACTTTTCACCTAGAAACTTTGGGTACTTTCATTCTGAGAAAATCGACGAAAATTTTTCAAAGTGCTAACCCCAACCCACCCTATGCGAAATTTCCATTTTAAATCCACAACACTAAAAAGTCTTTAGATACCCTTAACTAACCCCAGAAACACTGTTTCTGATAGTTAGAACTTCATCCAAGGTCTTTTTCCAGGAAACCCATGTTTCAACCCTAGCAGTATAGGGAGGGTTGGAGTTAGCACTTAGAAAAAATTCACAAAAATCCAAAAAAATTATTTCGTCTTATTAGGAAATAAAAACCCTAGCACCACTTATCTAATCCCAGAAACACCTTTTCTGATAGTTAAAACATCATCCGAGGTCATCTACTAGGAAACCCATGTTTCAACCCTAGCCACATAGGGAGGGTTGGAGTTAGCACTTAGAAAAAAATTATTTCGTCTTATTAGACCTAAAAGACACTAGAGACACTTATCTAACCCCAGGAACCCCATTTCTAAAAGTTAAAAAAACATTAAAGGTTTTTTTCCAAGAAACCCATGTTTAAACCCTAGCCGTATAGGGTGAATTGGAGTTAGCACTTGGAAAAATTTCAAGAAAATCGAAAAAATTATTTCGCCAGATGAGGAAAGAAACGCCCTAGACACACTTACCTAAACTTAGAAACACCATTTCTGATAGTTAGAACAACATCCAACTTCATTTTCCAGGAAACCCATGTTTCAACCCTAGCAGTATAGGGTGGGTTGGAGTTAGCACTTAGAAAAATTTCACCAAAATCCGAAAAAATTTACTTCGTCTTATTAGGAAAGAAACACACTAGAAGCACTTAGCTAACCCCAGAAACACCGTTTCTGATAGTTAGAACAAAATCCAAGGTCTTTTTCAAGGAAAACCATTTTTCAACCCTAGCGATATAGGGAGGGTTGGAGTTAGCACTTAGAAAAAAATCGAGAAATACAAAAAAATTATTTCGTCTTATTAGGAAATAAACACCCTAGAAACACTTAACTATACCAGAAACACCATTTCTGAAAGTTAGAACATCATCCAAGGTCTTTTTCCAGGAAACCCATGTTTCAACCCTAACCGCATAGGGAGGGTTGGAGTTAGCACTTAGAAAAAAATCACAAAAATCCAAAAACATTATTTCGTCTTTTTAGAACAAAAAGACACTAGGATCACTTATCTAACCCCAGAAACACCGTTTCTGATAATTAGAACATCATCCAAGGTCATCTACTAGGAAACCCATGTTTCAACCCTAGCAGTATAGGGAGGATTGGAGTTAGCACTTAGAAAAAAGTTCAATAAATCCAAAAAAATTATTTCACTTTATTAGAACAAAAAGATACTAGGATCACTTATCTAACCCCAGAAACACCATTTCTGATAGTCAAAACATCATCCGAGGTCATCTACTAGGAAACCCATGTTTCAACCCTAGCAGTATAGGGAGGGTTGGAGTTAGCACTTAGAAAAAAATTTGAAAAAATCCAAAAAAAATAATTCGTCTTATCAGGAAATAAACACCCTAGAAACACTTAACTATACCAGAAACACCATTTCTGAAAGTTAGAACATCATCCAAGGTCTTTTTCCAGGAAACCCATGTTTCAACCCTAGCCGCATAGGGAGGGTTGGAGTTAGCACTTAGAAAAAAATCACAAAAATCCAAAAAAATTATTTCGTCTTTCTAGAACAAAAAGACACTAGAACCTCTTATCTAATCCCAAAAACACCATTTCTGATAGTTAGAACAACATCAAAGGTCATCTACTAGGATCCCCATGTTTCAACCCTAGCAGTATAGGGAGGGTTAGAGTTAGCACTTACAAAAAATTCACAAAAATCCAAATTTTGTTTTACGCCTTATCAGTATAAAAACACACTAATACAACTTACCTGACATCAGAAACACCATTTCTGATAGTTAGAACAACATTAAAGATCGTTTTCCAGGAAACCCATGTTTCAACCCTAGCACTATAGGGAGGGATGGAGTTAGCACTTAGAAAATATTTCACAAAAATCATAAAAAAATTATTTCGTCTTATTAGGAAATAAACACCCTAGAAACACTTAACTATACCAGAAACCCCATTTCTGAAAGTTAGAACATCATCCAAGGTCTTTTTCCAGGAAACCCATGTTTCAACCCTAGCACTATAGGGAGGGTTGGAGTTAGCACTTAGAAAAAATTCCACAAACCAAAAAAATGTTTTCCTCTTATCAGGAGAGAAACATGATTGAAACACTTATATACGCTTGAAACACCATTTCAACAACTTCGACAGTGAAATAGACTTTAATGTTAAAAATTCACATTTCAAAAATGCCATTTGAGAGGATCTCCATTATAGGTTAACACATGACGTACAACTATTCGCCATTAGCACTTAGAAAAAAAAACACCAAAAAATTCATTAAATGTTTAACATCAAATCAATAGTTTAAATTAACACATTTTAAATAACCTTTTAAAATATTTGACTAACACCCTAGAAGGGTAGTAGTACCTTAAACTACAACCCTTAAAAAGTGGTCAAACATTGCACTTCACCTTCAAAGGTAGTAGAACCTTCAACTATCACCCTTTAAGGGTAGTAATAACAAGGACTGCCACCCTTCAAGGGTAGTAGAACCTTCAACTACCACCCTTTAAGGGTAGTTGAAATTTAAAAAAAAACCTCGTGAGGGTAGTAAAAACCCTAACCCAACCTTTAAAAATTACCGGTTTAGGGTTAGGGTTAGGGTTAGGGTTAGGGTTAGGGTTAGGGTTAGGGTTAGGGTTAGGGTTAGGGTTAGGGTTAGGGTTAGGGTTAGGGTTAGGGTTAGGGTTAGGGTTAGGGTTAGGGTTAGGGTTAGGGTTAGGGTTAGGGTTAGGGTTAGGGTTAGGGTTAGGG
>OZ025211.1:0-54434 GCA_964019055.1 Anthopleura xanthogrammica
TTATTTTATTGCAAGATCGCATATATTAAGCATGACGTTACAAATGAACTGTCGTTTGGCTCCAATGTAATAATAATCTTTATTATCTATATCGCGCATTTATCATGTGAATATGATCAAATGCGCCTGACAATAATTAACAAATAAATAAATTACAATAAATATGATAACTTTAGGATATTTATAAATATTTAGAATGGAATAATACAGCTATATATAAATATGTGAATTAAATATATTTAGATATATATATAATTACTCAATGTTCATAAGCAATTCTGAATAAAAATGTCTTTACTAAAGTCTTAAATCTGTTGTAATTGTTCTCTTCTCTAAGATGGCGAGGCAATGCATTGAAGAGAGACGGGGAGGCTGCAGCGAAGGCCCTATCACCCAGAGTTTTAAACGTCTTGGCACTGAATGGCTTCAGAAGAAGTTCGTTATTTCTGCGAAGAGCATAACAGCTAGGACGCTGTACTGATACGAGACAATTGATATAGTCTGGAGCAAGACCATGAATAGCTTTAAACGTCAGCACAAGGATCTTAAAATGTACTCTTTCCTTTACTGGTAGCCAGTGTAACGACCGTAAAGCAGGAGTTAAAATATTGCCGTTTCTAGTCAGAGGTTGCACTAAGTTTCAGTTTGAATTTAAAAAAGTAAGCTTTCGTTTGCAGAAAAACCCGAGAAAACTGACTTTGAAAGTAGACCTAGGCGGCTTCGAAAATCCGGCGTCTTTTGACTGATTTGGGGTCGGTTGACAACAATTCAAAAAGCGACTCGAATCTTCAATTTAAAACGATTCTAGGTCCAGTTCTGTAGTGAGGATAGATAGTACTTTCGATGGTAAAAATATAAGAGAAATCTATTCCTGGAACCGAGAGGCAGTGGTCCGTTCTTAGAGAGACGCCCTCTTAAATATTGAATGTTCTTTGACAGTTGACTTTAGGGCACAATTTGCCATTAAACCAGGCTAAACCTCCTGCGCAAATGAGTCTGTAGTCGAGATATTTACCAAATGAGAATAAAGCATATAAAAATGACTAAGTATGAGTTTCAGGTCACCCACATGGGTACTAACCCAGCCCAATCGGGCTTGACTTCTAGTCTTGTTCGAAGCCCAAGATTTTCCAACTAGGCCACGAGTTTAAGGAATTAGCACAACAATAGCCATAAAAACAATGCGCAAGATAGACTAGATTTTTTTCCACTTAAAATCAATGTACGTAGCAAATAGTGCAAGGGATTAGCTGTAGATATGGCCTGGGGGCCGGCTAGTCTCTCCCCTGATGCCTCGGCTAGATCATTATGCTGCATAATCCGTACACCGACCCAAGAGCAGAAGGAATTTCTGCATCCTCGAATGTCACTGGGGCATGGCATCGTGGAATTCATTTTTTGAATCTCTGTCGGCGGACGTGAGTTGAAACCCAATCGTGCCTAGATTTTTTTTTCTTGTTTTGGGTATATGTTTTTTCTCCTATTTTTTTTTTCTTCTACTGTTGTTGTTGCTTAGTTGTTTGATTAATTTTTCTTGTAGACGTTCAGCATTATTTTATTGCAAGATCGCATATATTAAGCATGACGTTACAAATGAACTGTCGTTTGGCTCCAATGTAATAATAATCTTTATTATCTATATCGCGCATTTATCATGTGAATATGATCAAATGCGCCTGACAATAATTAACAAATAAATAAATTACAATAAATATGATAACTTTAGGATATTTATAAATATTTAGAATGGAATAATACAGCTATATATAAATATGTGAATTAAATATATTTAGATATATATATAATTACTCAATGTTCATAAGCAATTCTGAATAAAAATGTCTTTACTAAAGTCTTAAATCTGTTGTAATTGTTCTCTTCTCTAAGATGGCGAGGCAATGCATTGAAGAGAGACGGGGAGGCTGCAGCGAAGGCCCTATCACCCAGAGTTTTAAAAGTCTTGGCACTGAATGGCTTCAGAAGAAGTTCGTTATTTCTGCGAAGAGCATAACAGCTAGGACGCTGTACTGATACGAGACAATTGATATAGTCTGGAGCAAGACCATGAATAGCTTTAAACGTCAGCACAAGGATCTTAAAATGTACTCTTTCCTTTACTGGTAGCCAGTGTAACGACCGTAAAGCAGGAGTTAAAATATTGCCGTTTCTAGTCAGAGGTTGCACTAAGTTTCAGTTTGAATTTAAAAAAGTAAGCTTTCGTTTGCAGAAAAACCCGAGAAAACTGACTTTGAAAGTAGACCTAGGCGGCTTCGAAAATCCGGCGTCTTTTGACTGATTTGGGGTCGGTTGACAACAATTCAAAAAGCGACTCGAATATTCAATTTAAAACGATTCTAGGTCCAGTTCTGTAGTGAGGATAGATAGTACTTTCGATGGTAAAAATATAAGAGAAATCTATTCCTGGAACCGAGAGGCAGTGGTCCGTTCTTAGAGAGACGCCCTCTTAAATATTGAATGTTCTTTGACAGTTGACTTTAGGGCACAATTTGCCATTAAACCAGGCTAAACCTCCTGCGCAAATGAGTCTGTAGTCGAGATATTTACCAAATGAGAATAAAGCATATAAAAATGACTAAGTATGAGTTTCAGGTCACCCACATGGGTACTAACCCAGCCCAATCGGGCTTGACTTCTAGTCTTGTTCGAAGCCCAAGATTTTCCAACTAGGCCACGAGTTTAAGGAATTAGCACAACAATAGCCATAAAAACAATGCGCAAGATAGACTAGATTTTTCTCCACTTAAAATCAATGTACGTAGCAAATAGTGCAAGGGATTAGCTGTAGATATGGCCTGGGGGCCGGTTAGTCTCTCCCCTGATGCCTCGGCTAGATCATTATGCTGCATAATCCGTACACCGACCCAAGAGCAGAAGGAATTTCTGCATCCTCGAATGTCACTGGGGCATGGCATCGTGGAATTCATTTTTTGAATCTCTGTCGGCGGACGTGAGTTGAAACCCAATCGTGCCTAGATTTTTTTTTCTTGTTTTGGGTATATGTTTTTTCTCCTATTTTTTTTTTCTTCTACTGTTGTTGTTGCTTAGTTGTTTGATTAATTTTTCTTGTAGACGTTCAGCATTATTTTATTGCAAGATCGCATATATTAAGCATGACGTTACAAATGAACTGTCGTTTGGCTCCAATGTAATAATAATCTTTATTATCTATATCGCGCATTTATCATGTGAATATGATCAAATGCGCCTGACAATAATTAACAAATAAATAAATTACAATAAATATGATAACTTTAGGATATTTATAAATATTTAGAATGGAATAATACAGCTATATATAAATATGTGAATTAAATATATTTAGATATATATATAATTACTCAATGTTCATAAGCAATTCTGAATAAAAATGTCTTTACTAAAGTCTTAAATCTGTTGTAATTGTTCTCTTCTCTAAGATGGCGAGGCAATGCATTGAAGAGAGACGGGGAGGCTGCAGCGAAGGCCCTATCACCCAGAGTTTTAAAAGTCTTGGCACTGAATGGCTTCAGAAGAAGTTCGTTATTTCTGCGAAGAGCATAACAGCTAGGACGCTGTACTGATACGAGACAATTGATATAGTCTGGAGCAAGACCATGAATAGCTTTAAACGTCAGCACAAGGATCTTAAAATGTACTCTTTCCTTTACTGGTAGCCAGTGTAACGACCGTAAAGCAGGAGTTAAAATATTGCCGTTTCTAGTCAGAGGTTGCACTAAGTTTCAGTTTGAATTTAAAAAAGTAAGCTTTCGTTTGCAGAAAAACCCGAGAAAACTGACTTTGAAAGTAGACCTAGGCGGCTTCGAAAATCCGGCGTCTTTTGACTGATTTGGGGTCGGTTGACAACAATTCAAAAAGCGACTCGAATATTCAATTTAAAACGATTCTAGGTCCAGTTTTGTAGTGAGGATAGATAGTACTTTCGATGGTAAAAATATAAGAGAAATCTATTCCTGGAACCGAGAGGCAGTGGTCCGTTCTTAGAGAGACGCCCTCTTAAATATTGAATGTTCTTTGACAGTTGACTTTAGGGCACAATTTGCCATTAAACCAGGCTAAACCTCCTGCGCAAATGAGTCTGTAGTCGAGATATTTACCAAATGAGAATAAAGCATATAAAAATGACTAAGTATGAGTTTCAGGTCACCCACATGGGTACTAACCCAGCCCAATCGGGCTTGACTTCTAGTCTTGTTCGAAGCCCAAGATTTTCCAACTAGGCCACGAGTTTAAGGAATTAGCACAACAATAGCCATAAAAACAATGCGCAAGATAGACTAGATTTTTTTCCACTTAAAATCAATGTACGTAGCAAATAGTGCAAGGGATTAGCTGTAGATATGGCCTGGGGGCCGGCTAGTCTCTCCCCTGATGCCTCGGCTAGATCATTATGCTGCATAATCCGTACACCGACCCAAGAGCAGAAGGAATTTCTGCATCCTCGAATGTCACTGGGGCATGGCATCGTGGAATTCATTTTTTGAATCTCTGTCGGCGGACGTGAGTTGAAACCCAATCGTGCCTAGATTTTTTTTTCTTGTTTTGGGTATATGTTTTTTCTCCTATTTTTTTTTTCTTCTACTGTTGTTGTTGCTTAGTTGTTTGATTAATTTTTCTTGTAGACGTTCAGCATTATTTTATTGCAAGATCGCATATATTAAGCATGACGTTACAAATGAACTGTCGTTTGGCTCCAATGTAATAATAATCTTTATTATCTATATCGCGCATTTATCATGTGAATATGATCAAATGCGCCTGACAATAATTAACAAATAAATAAATTACAATAAATATGATAACTTTAGGATATTTATAAATATTTAGAATGGAATAATACAGCTATATATAAATATGTGAATTAAATATATTTAGATATATATATAATTACTCAATGTTCATAAGCAATTCTGAATAAAAATGTCTTTACTAAAGTCTTAAATCTGTTGTAATTGTTCTCTTCTCTAAGATGGCGAGGCAATGCATTGAAGAGAGACGGGGAGGCTGCAGCGAAGGCCCTATCACCCAGAGTTTTAAAAGTCTTGGCACTGAATGGCTTCAGAAGAAGTTCGTTATTTCTGCGAAGAGCATAACAGCTAGGACGCTGTACTGATACGAGACAATTGATATAGTCTGGAGCAAGACCATGAATAGCTTTAAACGTCAGCACAAGGATCTTAAAATGTACTCTTTCCTTTACTGGTAGCCAGTGTAACGACCGTAAAGCAGGAGTTAAAATATTGCCGTTTCTAGTCAGAGGTTGCACTAAGTTTCAGTTTGAATTTAAAAAAGTAAGCTTTCGTTTGCAGAAAAACCCGAGAAAACTGACTTTGAAAGTAGACCTAGGCGGCTTCGAAAATCCGGCGTCTTTTGACTGATTTGGGGTCGGTTGACAACAATTCAAAAAGCGACTCGAATATTCAATTTAAAACGATTCTAGGTCCAGTTCTGTAGTGAGGATAGATAGTACTTTCGATGGTAAAAATATAAGAGAAATCTATTCCTGGAACCGAGAGGCAGTGGTCCGTTCTTAGAGAGACGCCCTCTTAAATATTGAATGTTCTTTGACAGTTGACTTTAGGGCACAATTTGCCATTAAACCAGGCTAAACCTCCTGCACAAATGAGTCTGTAGTCGAGATATTTACCAAATGAGAATAAAGCATATAAAAATGACTAAGTATGAGTTTCAGGTCACCCACATGGGTACTAACCCAGCCCAATCGGGCTTGACTTCTAGTCTTGTTCGAAGCCCAAGATTTTCCAACTAGGCCACGAGTTTAAGGAATTAGCACAACAATAGCCATAAAAATAATGCGCAAGATAGACTAGATTTTTTTCCACTTAAAATCAATGTACGTAGCAAATAGTGCAAGGGATTAGCTGTAGATATGGCCTGGGGGCCGGCTAGTCTCTCCCCTGATGCCTCGGCTAGATCATTATGCTGCATAATCCGTACACCGACCCAAGAGCAGAAGGAATTTCTGCATCCTCGAATGTCACTGGGGCATGGTATCGTGGAATTCATTTTTTGAATCTCTGTCGGCGGACGTGAGTTGAAACCCAATCGTGCCTAGATTTTTTTTTCTTGTTTTGGGTATATGTTTTTTCTCCTATTTTTTTTTTCTTCTACTGTTGTTGTTGCTTAGTTGTTTGATTAATTTTTCTTGTAGACGTTCAGCATTATTTTATTGCAAGATCGCATATATTAAGCATGACGTTACAAATGAACTGTCGTTTGGCTCCAATGTAATAATAATCTTTATTATCTATATCGCGCATTTATCATGTGAATATGATCAAATGCGCCTGACAATAATTAACAAATAAATAAATTACAATAAATATGATAACTTTAGGATATTTATAAATATTTAGAATGGAATAATACAGCTATATATAAATATGTGAATTAAATATATTTAGATATATATATAATTACTCAATGTTCATAAGCAATTCTGAATAAAAATGTCTTTACTAAAGTCTTAAATCTGTTGTAATTGTTCTCTTCTCTAAGATGGCGAGGCAATGCATTGAAGAGAGACGGGGAGGCTGCAGCGAAGGCCCTATCACCCAGAGTTTTAAAAGTCTTGGCACTGAATGGCTTCAGAAGAAGTTCGTTATTTCTGCGAAGAGCATAACAGCTAGGACGCTGTACTGATACGAGACAATTGATATAGTCTGGAGCAAGACCATGAATAGCTTTAAACGTCAGCACAAGGATCTTAAAATGTACTCTTTCCTTTACTGGTAGCCAGTGTAACGACCGTAAAGCAGGAGTTAAAATATTGCCGTTTCTAGTCAGAGGTTGCACTAAGTTTCAGTTTGAATTTAAAAAAGTAAGCTTTCGTTTGCAGAAAAACCCGAGAAAACTGACTTTGAAAGTAGACCTAGGCGGCTTCGAAAATCCGGCGTCTTTTGACTGATTTGGGGTCGGTTGACAACAATTCAAAAAGCGACTCGAATATTCAATTTAAAACGATTCTAGGTCCAGTTCTGTAGTGAGGATAGATAGTACTTTCGATGGTAAAAATATAAGAGAAATCTATTCCTGGAACCGAGAGGCAGTGGTCCGTTCTTAGAGAGACGCCCTCTTAAATATTGAATGTTCTTTGACAGTTGACTTTAGGGCACAATTTGCCATTAAACCAGGCTAAACCTCCTGCGCAAATGAGTCTGTAGTCGAGATATTTACCAAATGAGAATAAAGCATATAAAAATGACTAAGTATGAGTTTCAGGTCACCCACATGGGTACTAACCCAGCCCAATCGGGCTTGACTTCTAGTCTTGTTCGAAGCCCAAGATTTTCCAACTAGGCCACGAGTTTAAGGAATTAGCACAACAATAGCCATAAAAACAATGCGCAAGATAGACTAGATTTTTTTCCACTTAAAATCAATGTACGTAGCAAATAGTGCAAGGGATTAGCTGTAGATATGGCCTGGGGGCCGGCTAGTCTCTCCCCTGATGCCTCGGCTAGATCATTATGCTGCATAATCCGTACACCGACCCAAGAGCAGAAGGAATTTCTGCATCCTCGAATGTCACTGGGGCATGGCATCGTGGAATTCATTTTTTGAATCTCTGTCGGCGGACGTGAGTTGAAACCCAATCGTGCCTAGATTTTTTTTTCTTGTTTTGGGTATATGTTTTTTCTCCTATTTTTTTTTTCTTCTACTGTTGTTGTTGCTTAGTTGTTTGATTAATTTTTCTTGTAGACGTTCAGCATTATTTTATTGCAAGATCGCATATATTAAGCATGACGTTACAAATGAACTGTCGTTTGGCTCCAATGTAATAATAATCTTTATTATCTATATCGCGCATTTATCATGTGAATATGATCAAATGCGCCTGACAATAATTAACAAATAAATAAATTACAATAAATATGATAACTTTAGGATATTTATAAATATTTAGAATGGAATAATACAGCTATATATAAATATGTGAATTAAATATATTTAGATATATATATAATTACTCAATGTTCATAAGCAATTCTGAATAAAAATGTCTTTACTAAAGTCTTAAATCTGTTGTAATTGTTCTCTTCTCTAAGATGGCGAGGCAATGCATTGAAGAGAGACGGGGAGGCTGCAGCGAAGGCCCTATCACCCAGAGTTTTAAAAGTCTTGGCACTGAATGGCTTCAGAAGAAGTTCGTTATTTCTGCAAAGAGCATAACAGCTAGGACGCTGTACTGATACGAGACAATTGATATAGTCTGGAGCAAGACCATGAATAGCTTTAAACGTCAGCACAAGGATCTTAAAATGTACTCTTTCCTTTACTGGTAGCCAGTGTAACGACCGTAAAGCAGGAGTTAAAATATTGCCGTTTCTAGTCAGAGGTTGCACTAAGTTTCAGTTTGAATTTAAAAAAGTAAGCTTTCGTTTGCAGAAAAACCCGAGAAAACTGACTTTGAAAGTAGACCTAGGCGGCTTCGAAAATCCGGCGTCTTTTGACTGATTTGGGGTCGGTTGACAACAATTCAAAAAGCGACTCGAATATTCAATTTAAAACGATTCTAGGTCCAGTTCTGTAGTGAGGATAGATAGTACTTTCGATGGTAAAAATATAAGAGAAATCTATTCCTGGAACCGAGAGGCAGTGGTCCGTTCTTAGAGAGACGCCCTCTTAAATATTGAATGTTCTTTGACAGTTGACTTTAGGGCACAATTTGCCATTAAACCAGGCTAAACCTCCTGCACAAATGAGTCTGTAGTCGAGATATTTACCAAATGAGAATAAAGCATATAAAAATGACTAAGTATGAGTTTCAGGTCACCCACATGGGTACTAACCCAGCCCAATCGGGCTTGACTTCTAGTCTTGTTCGAAGCCCAAGATTTTCCAACTAGGCCACGAGTTTAAGGAATTAGCACAACAATAGCCATAAAAACAATGCGCAAGATAGACTAGATTTTTTTCCACTTAAAATCAATGTACGTAGCAAATAGTGCAAGGGATTAGCTGTAGATATGGCCTGGGGGCCGGCTAGTCTCTCCCCTGATGCCTCGGCTAGATCATTATGCTGCATAATCCGTACACCGACCCAAGAGCAGAAGGAATTTCTGCATCCTCGAATGTCACTGGGGCATGGCATCGTGGAATTCATTTTTTGAATCTCTGTCGGCGGACGTGAGTTGAAACCCAATCGTGCCTAGATTTTTTTTTCTTGTTTTGGGTATATGTTTTTTCTCCTATTTTTTTTTTCTTCTACTGTTGTTGTTGCTTAGTTGTTTGATTAATTTTTCTTGTAGACGTTCAGCATTATTTTATTGCAAGATCGCATATATTAAGCATGACGTTACAAATGAACTGTCGTTTGGCTCCAATGTAATAATAATCTTTATTATCTATATCGCGCATTTATCATGTGAATATGATCAAATGCGCCTGACAATAATTAACAAATAAATAAATTACAATAAATATGATAACTTTAGGATATTTATAAATATTTAGAATGGAATAATACAGCTATATATAAATATGTGAATTAAATATATTTAGATATATATATAATTACTCAATGTTCATAAGCAATTCTGAATAAAAATGTCTTTACTAAAGTCTTAAATCTGTTGTAATTGTTCTCTTCTCTAAGATGGCGAGGCAATGCATTGAAGAGAGACGGGGAGGCTGCAGCGAAGGCCCTATCACCCAGAGTTTTAAAAGTCTTGGCACTGAATGGCTTCAGAAGAAGTTCGTTATTTCTGCGAAGAGCATAACAGCTAGGACGCTGTACTGATACGAGACAATTGATATAGTCTGGAGCAAGACCATGAATAGCTTTAAACGTCAGCACAAGGATCTTAAAATGTACTCTTTCCTTTACTGGTAGCCAGTGTAACGACCGTAAAGCAGGAGTTAAAATATTGCCGTTTCTAGTCAGAGGTTGCACTAAGTTTCAGTTTGAATTTAAAAAAGTAAGCTTTCGTTTGCAGAAAAACCCGAGAAAACTGACTTTGAAAGTAGACCTAGGCGGCTTCGAAAATCCGGCGTCTTTTGACTGATTTGGGGTCGGTTGACAACAATTCAAAAAGCGACTCGAATATTCAATTTAAAACGATTCTAGGTCCAGTTCTGTAGTGAGGATAGATAGTACTTTCGATGGTAAAAATATAAGAGAAATCTATTCCTGGAACCGAGAGGCAGTGGTCCGTTCTTAGAGAGACGCCCTCTTAAATATTGAATGTTCTTTGACAGTTGACTTTAGGGCACAATTTGCCATTAAACCAGGCTAAACCTCCTGCACAAATGAGTCTGTAGTCGAGATATTTACCAAATGAGAATAAAGCATATAAAAATGACTAAGTATGAGTTTCAGGTCACCCACATGGGTACTAACCCAGCCCAATCGGGCTTGACTTCTAGTCTTGTTCGAAGCCCAAGATTTTCCAACTAGGCCACGAGTTTAAGGAATTAGCACAACAATAGCCATAAAAACAATGCGCAAGATAGACTAGATTTTTTTCCACTTAAAATCAATGTACGTAGCAAATAGTGCAAGGGATTAGCTGTAGATATGGCCTGGGGGCCGGCTAGTCTCTCCCCTGATGCCTCGGCTAGATCATTATGCTGCATAATCCGTACACCGACCCAAGAGCAGAAGGAATTTCTGCATCCTCGAATGTCACTGGGGCATGGCATCGTGGAATTCATTTTTTGAATCTCTGTCGGCGGACGTGAGTTGAAACCCAATCGTGCCTAGATTTTTTTTTCTTGTTTTGGGTATATGTTTTTTCTCCTATTTTTTTTTTTCTTCTACTGTTGTTGTTGCTTAGTTGTTTGATTAATTTTTCTTGTAGACGTTCAGCATTATTTTATTGCAAGATCGCATATATTAAGCATGACGTTACAAATGAACTGTCGTTTGGCTCCAATGTAATAATAATCTTTATTATCTATATCGCGCATTTATCATGTGAATATGATCAAATGCGCCTGACAATAATTAACAAATAAATAAATTACAATAAATATGATAACTTTAGGATATTTATAAATATTTAGAATGGAATAATACAGCTATATATAAATATGTGAATTAAATATATTTAGATATATATATAATTACTCAATGTTCATAAGCAATTCTGAATAAAAATGTCTTTACTAAAGTCTTAAATCTGTTGTAATTGTTCTCTTCTCTAAGATGGCGAGGCAATGCATTGAAGAGAGACGGGGAGGCTGCAGCGAAGGCCCTATCACCCAGAGTTTTAAAAGTCTTGGCACTGAATGGCTTCAGAAGAAGTTCGTTATTTCTGCAAAGAGCATAACAGCTAGGACGCTGTACTGATACGAGACAATTGATATAGTCTGGAGCAAGACCATGAATAGCTTTAAACGTCAGCACAAGGATCTTAAAATGTACTCTTTCCTTTACTGGTAGCCAGTGTAACGACCGTAAAGCAGGAGTTAAAATATTGCCGTTTCTAGTCAGAGGTTGCACTAAGTTTCAGTTTGAATTTAAAAAAGTAAGCTTTCGTTTGCAGAAAAACCCGAGAAAACTGACTTTGAAAGTAGACCTAGGCGGCTTCGAAAATCCGGCGTCTTTTGACTGATTTGGGGTCGGTTGACAACAATTCAAAAAGCGACTCGAATATTCAATTTAAAACGATTCTAGGTCCAGTTCTGTAGTGAGGATAGATAGTACTTTCGATGGTAAAAATATAAGAGAAATCTATTCCTGGAACCGAGAGGCAGTGGTCCGTTCTTAGAGAGACGCCCTCTTAAATATTGAATGTTCTTTGACAGTTGACTTTAGGGCACAATTTGCCATTAAACCAGGCTAAACCTCCTGCGCAAATGAGTCTGTAGTCGAGATATTTACCAAATGAGAATAAAGCATATAAAAATGACTAAGTATGAGTTTCAGGTCACCCACATGGGTACTAACCCAGCCCAATCGGGCTTGACTTCTAGTCTTGTTCGAAGCCCAAGATTTTCCAACTAGGCCACGAGTTTAAGGAATTAGCACAACAATAGCCATAAAAACAATGCGCAAGATAGACTAGATTTTTTTCCACTTAAAATCAATGTACGTAGCAAATAGTGCAAGGGATTAGCTGTAGATATGGCCTGGGGGCCGGCTAGTCTCTCCCCTGATGCCTCGGCTAGATCATTATGCTGCATAATCCGTACACCGACCCAAGAGCAGAAGGAATTTCTGCATCCTCGAATGTCACTGGGGCATGGCATCGTGGAATTCATTTTTTGAATCTCTGTCGGCGGACGTGAGTTGAAACCCAATCGTGCCTAGATTTTTTTTTCTTGTTTTGGGTATATGTTTTTTCTCCTATTTTTTTTTTCTTCTACTGTTGTTGTTGCTTAGTTGTTTGATTAATTTTTCTTGTAGACGTTCAGCATTATTTTATTGCAAGATCGCATATATTAAGCATGACGTTACAAATGAACTGTCGTTTGGCTCCAATGTAATAATAATCTTTATTATCTATATCGCGCATTTATCATGTGAATATGATCAAATGCGCCTGACAATAATTAACAAATAAATAAATTACAATAAATATGATAACTTTAGGATATTTATAAATATTTAGAATGGAATAATACAGCTATATATAAATATGTGAATTAAATATATTTAGATATATATATAATTACTCAATGTTCATAAGCAATTCTGAATAAAAATGTCTTTACTAAAGTCTTAAATCTGTTGTAATTGTTCTCTTCTCTAAGATGGCGAGGCAATGCATTGAAGAGAGACGGGGAGGCTGCAGCGAAGGCCCTATCACCCAGAGTTTTAAAAGTCTTGGCACTGAATGGCTTCAGAAGAAGTTCGTTATTTCTGCGAAGAGCATAACAGCTAGGACGCTGTACTGATACGAGACAATTGATATAGTCTGGAGCAAGACCATGAATAGCTTTAAACGTCAGCACAAGGATCTTAAAATGTACTCTTTCCTTTACTGGTAGCCAGTGTAACGACCGTAAAGCAGGAGTTAAAATATTGCCGTTTCTAGTCAGAGGTTGCACTAAGTTTCAGTTTGAATTTAAAAAAGTAAGCTTTCGTTTGCAGAAAAACCCGAGAAAACTGACTTTGAAAGTAGACC
This sequence comes from Anthopleura xanthogrammica, assembly GCA_964019055.1. Taxonomy (NCBI): domain Eukaryota; kingdom Metazoa; phylum Cnidaria; class Anthozoa; order Actiniaria; family Actiniidae; genus Anthopleura; species Anthopleura xanthogrammica. The sequence goes on from OZ025211.1 coordinate 13,113, forward strand.
TAGGCGGCTTCGAAAATCCGGCGTCTTTTGACTGATTTGGGGTCGGTTGACAACAATTCAAAAAGCGACTCGAATATTCAATTTAAAACGATTCTAGGTCCAGTTCTGTAGTGAGGATAGATAGTACTTTCGATGGTAAAAATATAAGAGAAATCTATTCCTGGAACCGAGAGGCAGTGGTCCGTTCTTAGAGAGACGCCCTCTTAAATATTGAATGTTCTTTGACAGTTGACTTTAGGGCACAATTTGCCATTAAACCAGGCTAAACCTCCTGCACAAATGAGTCTGTAGTCGAGATATTTACCAAATGAGAATAAAGCATATAAAAATGACTAAGTATGAGTTTCAGGTCACCCACATGGGTACTAACCCAGCCCAATCGGGCTTGACTTCTAGTCTTGTTCGAAGCCCAAGATTTTCCAACTAGGCCACGAGTTTATGGAATTAGCACAACAATAGCCATAAAAACAATGCGCAAGATAGACTAGATTTTTTTCCACTTAAAATCAATGTACGTAGCAAATAGTGCAAGGGATTAGCTGTAGATATGGCCTGGGGGCCGGCTAGTCTCTCCCCTGATGCCTCGGCTAGATCATTATGCTGCATAATCCGTACACCGACCCAAGAGCAGAAGGAATTTCTGCATCCTCGAATGTCACTGGGGCATGGCATCGTGGAATTCATTTTTTGAATCTCTGTCGGCGGACGTGAGTTGAAACCCAATCGTGCCTAGATTTTTTTTTCTTGTTTTGGGTATATGTTTTTTCTCCTATTTTTTTTTTCTTCTACTGTTGTTGTTGCTTAGTTGTTTGATTAATTTTTCTTGTAGACGTTCAGCATTATTTTATTGCAAGATCGCATATATTAAGCATGACGTTACAAATGAACTGTCGTTTGGCTCCAATGTAATAATAATCTTTATTATCTATATCGCGCATTTATCATGTGAATATGATCAAATGCGCCTGACAATAATTAACAAATAAATAAATTACAATAAATATGATAACTTTAGGATATTTATAAATATTTAGAATGGAATAATACAGCTATATATAAATATGTGAATTAAATATATTTAGATATATATATAATTACTCAATGTTCATAAGCAATTCTGAATAAAAATGTCTTTACTAAAGTCTTAAATCTGTTGTAATTGTTCTCTTCTCTAAGATGGCGAGGCAATGCATTGAAGAGAGACGGGGAGGCTGCAGCGAAGGCCCTATCACCCAGAGTTTTAAAAGTCTTGGCACTGAATGGCTTCAGAAGAAGTTCGTTATTTCTGCGAAGAGCATAACAGCTAGGACGCTGTACTGATACGAGACAATTGATATAGTCTGGAGCAAGACCATGAATAGCTTTAAACGTCAGCACAAGGATCTTAAAATGTACTCTTTCCTTTACTGGTAGCCAGTGTAACGACCGTAAAGCAGGAGTTAAAATATTGCCGTTTCTAGTCAGAGGTTGCACTAAGTTTCAGTTTGAATTTAAAAAAGTAAGCTTTCGTTTGCAGAAAAACCCGAGAAAACTGACTTTGAAAGTAGACCTAGGCGGCTTCGAAAATCCGGCGTCTTTTGACTGATTTGGGGTCGGTTGACAACAATTCAAAAAGCGACTCGAATATTCAATTTAAAACGATTCTAGGTCCAGTTCTGTAGTGAGGATAGATAGTACTTTCGATGGTAAAAATATAAGAGAAATCTATTCCTGGAACCGAGAGGCAGTGGTCCGTTCTTAGAGAGACGCCCTCTTAAATATTGAATGTTCTTTGACAGTTGACTTTAGGGCACAATTTGCCATTAAACCAGGCTAAACCTCCTGCGCAAATGAGTCTGTAGTCGAGATATTTACCAAATGAGAATAAAGCATATAAAAATGACTAAGTATGAGTTTCAGGTCACCCACATGGGTACTAACCCAGCCCAATCGGGCTTGACTTCTAGTCTTGTTCGAAGCCCAAGATTTTCCAACTAGGCCACGAGTTTAAGGAATTAGCACAACAATAGCCATAAAAACAATGCGCAAGATAGACTAGATTTTTTTCCACTTAAAATCAATGTACGTAGCAAATAGTGCAAGGGATTAGCTGTAGATATGGCCTGGGGGCCGGCTAGTCTCTCCCCTGATGCCTCGGCTAGATCATTATGCTGCATAATCCGTACACCGACCCAAGAGCAGAAGGAATTTCTGCATCCTCGAATGTCACTGGGGCATGGCATCGTGGAATTCATTTTTTGAATCTCTGTCGGCGGACGTGAGTTGAAACCCAATCGTGCCTAGATTTTTTTTTCTTGTTTTGGGTATATGTTTTTTCTCCTATTTTTTTCTTCTTCTACTGTTGTTGTTGCTTAGTTGTTTGATTAATTTTTCTTGTAGACGTTCAGCATTATTTTATTGCAAGATCGCATATATTAAGCATGACGTTACAAATGAACTGTCGTTTGGCTCCAATGTAATAATAATCTTTATTATCTATATCGCGCATTTATCATGTGAATATGATCAAATGCGCCTGACAATAATTAACAAATAAATAAATTACAATAAATATGATAACTTTAGGATATTTATAAATATTTAGAATGGAATAATACAGCTATATATAAATATGTGAATTAAATATATTTAGATATATATATAATTACTCAATGTTCATAAGCAATTCTGAATAAAAATGTCTTTACTAAAGTCTTAAATCTGTTGTAATTGTTCTCTTCTCTAAGATGGCGAGGCAATGCATTGAAGAGAGACGGGGAGGCTGCAGCGAAGGCCCTATCACCCAGAGTTTTAAAAGTCTTGGCACTGAATGGCTTCAGAAGAAGTTCGTTATTTCTGCGAAGAGCATAACAGCTAGGACGCTGTACTGATACGAGACAATTGATATAGTCTGGAGCAAGACCATGAATAGCTTTAAACGTCAGCACAAGGATCTTAAAATGTACTCTTTCCTTTACTGGTAGCCAGTGTAACGACCGTAAAGCAGGAGTTAAAATATTGCCGTTTCTAGTCAGAGGTTGCACTAAGTTTCAGTTTGAATTTAAAAAAGTAAGCTTTCGTTTGCAGAAAAACCCGAGAAAACTGACTTTGAAAGTAGACCTAGGCGGCTTCGAAAATCCGGCGTCTTTTGACTGATTTGGGGTCGGTTGACAACAATTCAAAAAGCGACTCGAATATTCAATTTAAAACGATTCTAGGTCCAGTTCTGTAGTGAGGATAGATAGTACTTTCGATGGTAAAAATATAAGAGAAATCTATTCCTGGAACCGAGAGGCAGTGGTCCGTTCTTAGAGAGACGCCCTCTTAAATATTGAATGTTCTTTGACAGTTGACTTTAGGGCACAATTTGCCATTAAACCAGGCTAAACCTCCTGCGCAAATGAGTCTGTAGTCGAGATATTTACCAAATGAGAATAAAGCATATAAAAATGACTAAGTATGAGTTTCAGGTCACCCACATGGGTACTAACCCAGCCCAATCGGGCTTGACTTCTAGTCTTGTTCGAAGCCCAAGATTTTCCAACTAGGCCACGAGTTTAAGGAATTAGCACAACAATAGCCATAAAAACAATGCGCAAGATAGACTAGATTTTTTTCCACTTAAAATCAATGTACGTAGCAAATAGTGCAAGGGATTAGCTGTAGATATGGCCTGGGGGCCGGCTAGTCTCTCCCCTGATGCCTCGGCTAGATCATTATGCTGCATAATCCGTACACCGACCCAAGAGCAGAAGGAATTTCTGCATCCTCGAATGTCACTGGGGCATGGCATCGTGGAATTCATTTTTTGAATCTCTGTCGGCGGACGTGAGTTGAAACCCAATCGTGCCTAGATTTTTTTTTCTTGTTTTGGGTATATGTTTTTTCTCCTATTTTTTTTTTCTTCTACTGTTGTTGTTGCTTAGTTGTTTGATTAATTTTTCTTGTAGACGTTCAGCATTATTTTATTGCAAGATCGCATATATTAAGCATGACGTTACAAATGAACTGTCGTTTGGCTCCAATGTAATAATAATCTTTATTATCTATATCGCGCATTTATCATGTGAATATGATCAAATGCGCCTGACAATAATTAACAAATAAATAAATTACAATAAATATGATAACTTTAGGATATTTATAAATATTTAGAATGGAATAATACAGCTATATATAAATATGTGAATTAAATATATTTAGATATATATATAATTACTCAATGTTCATAAGCAATTCTGAATAAAAATGTCTTTACTAAAGTCTTAAATCTGTTGTAATTGTTCTCTTCTCTAAGATGGCGAGGCAATGCATTGAAGAGAGACGGGGAGGCTGCAGCGAAGGCCCTATCACCCAGAGTTTTAAAAGTCTTGGCACTGAATGGCTTCAGAAGAAGTTCGTTATTTCTGCGAAGAGCATAACAGCTAGGACGCTGTACTGATACGAGACAATTGATATAGTCTGGAGCAAGACCATGAATAGCTTTAAACGTCAGCACAAGGATCTTAAAATGTACTCTTTCCTTTACTGGTAGCCAGTGTAACGACCGTAAAGCAGGAGTTAAAATATTGCCGTTTCTAGTCAGAGGTTGCACTAAGTTTCAGTTTGAATTTAAAAAAGTAAGCTTTCGTTTGCAGAAAAACCCGAGAAAACTGACTTTGAAAGTAGACCTAGGCGGCTTCGAAAATCCGGCGTCTTTTGACTGATTTGGGGTCGGTTGACAACAATTCAAAAAGCGACTCGAATATTCAATTTAAAACGATTCTAGGTCCAGTTCTGTAGTGAGGATAGATAGTACTTTCGATGGTAAAAATATAAGAGAAATCTATTCCTGGAACCGAGAGGCAGTGGTCCGTTCTTAGAGAGACGCCCTCTTAAATATTGAATGTTCTTTGACAGTTGACTTTAGGGCACAATTTGCCATTAAACCAGGCTAAACCTCCTGCACAAATGAGTCTGTAGTCGAGATATTTACCAAATGAGAATAAAGCATATAAAAATGACTAAGTATGAGTTTCAGGTCACCCACATGGGTACTAACCCAGCCCAATCGGGCTTGACTTCTAGTCTTGTTCGAAGCCCAAGATTTTCCAACTAGGCCACGAGTTTAAGGAATTAGCACAACAATAGCCATAAAAACAATGCGCAAGATAGACTAGATTTTTTTCCACTTAAAATCAATGTACGTAGCAAATAGTGCAAGGGATTAGCTGTAGATATGGCCTGGGGGCCGGCTAGTCTCTCCCCTGATGCCTCGGCTAGATCATTATGCTGCATAATCCGTACACCGACCCAAGAGCAGAAGGAATTTCTGCATCCTCGAATGTCACTGGGGCATGGCATCGTGGAATTCATTTTTTGAATCTCTGTCGGCGGACGTGAGTTGAAACCCAATCGTGCCTAGATTTTTTTTTCTTGTTTTGGGTATATGTTTTTTCTCCTATTTTTTTTTTCTTCTACTGTTGTTGTTGCTTAGTTGTTTGATTAATTTTTCTTGTAGACGTTCAGCATTATTTTATTGCAAGATCGCATATATTAAGCATGACGTTACAAATGAACTGTCGTTTGGCTCCAATGTAATAATAATCTTTATTATCTATATCGCGCATTTATCATGTGAATATGATCAAATGCGCCTGACAATAATTAACAAATAAATAAATTACAATAAATATGATAACTTTAGGATATTTATAAATATTTAGAATGGAATAATACAGCTATATATAAATATGTGAATTAAATATATTTAGATATATATATAATTACTCAATGTTCATAAGCAATTCTGAATAAAAATGTCTTTACTAAAGTCTTAAATCTGTTGTAATTGTTCTCTTCTCTAAGATGGCGAGGCAATGCATTGAAGAGAGACGGGGAGGCTGCAGCGAAGGCCCTATCACCCAGAGTTTTAAAAGTCTTGGCACTGAATGGCTTCAGAAGAAGTTCGTTATTTCTGCGAAGAGCATAACAGCTAGGACGCTGTACTGATACGAGACAATTGATATAGTCTGGAGCAAGACCATGAATAGCTTTAAACGTCAGCACAAGGATCTTAAAATGTACTCTTTCCTTTACTGGTAGCCAGTGTAACGACCGTAAAGCAGGAGTTAAAATATTGCCGTTTCTAGTCAGAGGTTGCACTAAGTTTCAGTTTGAATTTAAAAAAGTAAGCTTTCGTTTGCAGAAAAACCCGAGAAAACTGACTTTGAAAGTAGACCTAGGCGGCTTCGAAAATCCGGCGTCTTTTGACTGATTTGGGGTCGGTTGACAACAATTCAAAAAGCGACTCGAATATTCAATTTAAAACGATTCTAGGTCCAGTTCTGTAGTGAGGATAGATAGTACTTTCGATGGTAAAAATATAAGAGAAATCTATTCCTGGAACCGAGAGGCAGTGGTCCGTTCTTAGAGAGACGCCCTCTTAAATATTGAATGTTCTTTGACAGTTGACTTTAGGGCACAATTTGCCATTAAACCAGGCTAAACCTCCTGCACAAATGAGTCTGTAGTCGAGATATTTACCAAATGAGAATAAAGCATATAAAAATGACTAAGTATGAGTTTCAGGTCACCCACATGGGTACTAACCCAGCCCAATCGGGCTTGACTTCTAGTCTTGTTCGAAGCCCAAGATTTTCCAACTAGGCCACGAGTTTAAGGAATTAGCACAACAATAGCCATAAAAACAATGCGCAAGATAGACTAGATTTTTTTCCACTTAAAATCAATGTACGTAGCAAATAGTGCAAGGGATTAGCTGTAGATATGGCCTGGGGGCCGGCTAGTCTCTCCCCTGATGCCTCGGCTAGATCATTATGCTGCATAATCCGTACACCGACCCAAGAGCAGAAGGAATTTCTGCATCCTCGAATGTCACTGGGGCATGGCATCGTGGAATTCATTTTTTGAATCTCTGTCGGCGGACGTGAGTTGAAACCCAATCGTGCCTAGATTTTTTTTTCTTGTTTTGGGTATATGTTTTTTCTCCTATTTTTTTTTTTCTTCTACTGTTGTTGTTGCTTAGTTGTTTGATTAATTTTTCTTGTAGACGTTCAGCATTATTTTATTGCAAGATCGCATATATTAAGCATGACGTTACAAATGAACTGTCGTTTGGCTCCAATGTAATAATAATCTTTATTATCTATATCGCGCATTTATCATGTGAATATGATCAAATGCGCCTGACAATAATTAACAAATAAATAAATTACAATAAATATGATAACTTTAGGATATTTATAAATATTTAGAATGGAATAATACAGCTATATATAAATATGTGAATTAAATATATTTAGATATATATATAATTACTCAATGTTCATAAGCAATTCTGAATAAAAATGTCTTTACTAAAGTCTTAAATCTGTTGTAATTGTTCTCTTCTCTAAGATGGCGAGGCAATGCATTGAAGAGAGACGGGGAGGCTGCAGCGAAGGCCCTATCACCCAGAGTTTTAAAAGTCTTGGCACTGAATGGCTTCAGAAGAAGTTCGTTATTTCTGCAAAGAGCATAACAGCTAGGACGCTGTACTGATACGAGACAATTGATATAGTCTGGAGCAAGACCATGAATAGCTTTAAACGTCAGCACAAGGATCTTAAAATGTACTCTTTCCTTTACTGGTAGCCAGTGTAACGACCGTAAAGCAGGAGTTAAAATATTGCCGTTTCTAGTCAGAGGTTGCACTAAGTTTCAGTTTGAATTTAAAAAAGTAAGCTTTCGTTTGCAGAAAAACCCGAGAAAACTGACTTTGAAAGTAGACCTAGGCGGCTTCGAAAATCCGGCGTCTTTTGACTGATTTGGGGTCGGTTGACAACAATTCAAAAAGCGACTCGAATATTCAATTTAAAACGATTCTAGGTCCAGTTCTGTAGTGAGGATAGATAGTACTTTCGATGGTAAAAATATAAGAGAAATCTATTCCTGGAACCGAGAGGCAGTGGTCCGTTCTTAGAGAGACGCCCTCTTAAATATTGAATGTTCTTTGACAGTTGACTTTAGGGCACAATTTGCCATTAAACCAGGCTAAACCTCCTGCGCAAATGAGTCTGTAGTCGAGATATTTACCAAATGAGAATAAAGCATATAAAAATGACTAAGTATGAGTTTCAGGTCACCCACATGGGTACTAACCCAGCCCAATCGGGCTTGACTTCTAGTCTTGTTCGAAGCCCAAGATTTTCCAACTAGGCCACGAGTTTAAGGAATTAGCACAACAATAGCCATAAAAACAATGCGCAAGATAGACTAGATTTTTTTCCACTTAAAATCAATGTACGTAGCAAATAGTGCAAGGGATTAGCTGTAGATATGGCCTGGGGGCCGGCTAGTCTCTCCCCTGATGCCTCGGCTAGATCATTATGCTGCATAATCCGTACACCGACCCAAGAGCAGAAGGAATTTCTGCATCCTCGAATGTCACTGGGGCATGGCATCGTGGAATTCATTTTTTGAATCTCTGTCGGCGGACGTGAGTTGAAACCCAATCGTGCCTAGATTTTTTTTTCTTGTTTTGGGTATATGTTTTTTCTCCTATTTTTTTTTTCTTCTACTGTTGTTGTTGCTTAGTTGTTTGATTAATTTTTCTTGTAGACGTTCAGCATTATTTTATTGCAAGATCGCATATATTAAGCATGACGTTACAAATGAACTGTCGTTTGGCTCCAATGTAATAATAATCTTTATTATCTATATCGCGCATTTATCATGTGAATATGATCAAATGCGCCTGACAATAATTAACAAATAAATAAATTACAATAAATATGATAACTTTAGGATATTTATAAATATTTAGAATGGAATAATACAGCTATATATAAATATGTGAATTAAATATATTTAGATATATATATAATTACTCAATGTTCATAAGCAATTCTGAATAAAAATGTCTTTACTAAAGTCTTAAATCTGTTGTAATTGTTCTCTTCTCTAAGATGGCGAGGCAATGCATTGAAGAGAGACGGGGAGGCTGCAGCGAAGGCCCTATCACCCAGAGTTTTAAAAGTCTTGGCACTGAATGGTTTCAGAAGAAGTTCGTTATTTCTGCGAAGAGCATAACAGCTAGGACGCTGTACTGATACGAGACAATTGATATAGTCTGGAGCAAGACCATGAATAGCTTTAAACGTCAGCACAAGGATCTTAAAATGTACTCTTTCCTTTACTGGTAGCCAGTGTAACGACCGTAAAGCAGGAGTTAAAATATTGCCGTTTCTAGTCAGAGGTTGCACTAAGTTTCAGTTTGAATTTAAAAAAGTAAGCTTTCGTTTGCAGAAAAACCCGAGAAAACTGACTTTGAAAGTAGACCTAGGCGGCTTCGAAAATCCGGCGTCTTTTGACTGATTTGGGGTCGGTTGACAACAATTCAAAAAGCGACTCGAATATTCAATTTAAAACGATTCTAGGTCCAGTTCTGTAGTGAGGATAGATAGTACTTTCGATGGTAAAAATATAAGAGAAATCTATTCCTGGAACCGAGAGGCAGTGGTCCGTTCTTAGAGAGACGCCCTCTTAAATATTGAATGTTCTTTGACAGTTGACTTTAGGGCACAATTTGCCATTAAACCAGGCTAAACCTCCTGCACAAATGAGTCTGTAGTCGAGATATTTACCAAATGAGAATAAAGCATATAAAAATGACTAAGTATGAGTTTCAGGTCACCCACATGGGTACTAACCCAGCCCAATCGGGCTTGACTTCTAGTCTTGTTCGAAGCCCAAGATTTTCCAACTAGGCCACGAGTTTATGGAATTAGCACAACAATAGCCATAAAAACAATGCGCAAGATAGACTAGATTTTTTTCCACTTAAAATCAATGTACGTAGCAAATAGTGCAAGGGATTAGCTGTAGATATGGCCTGGGGGCCGGCTAGTCTCTCCCCTGATGCCTCGGCTAGATCATTATGCTGCATAATCCGTACACCGACCCAAGAGCAGAAGGAATTTCTGCATCCTCGAATGTCACTGGGGCATGGCATCGTGGAATTCATTTTTTGAATCTCTGTCGGCGGACGTGAGTTGAAACCCAATCGTGCCTAGATTTTTTTTTCTTGTTTTGGGTATATGTTTTTTCTCCTATTTTTTTTTTCTTCTACTGTTGTTGTTGCTTAGTTGTTTGATTAATTTTTCTTGTAGACGTTCAGCATTATTTTATTGCAAGATCGCATATATTAAGCATGACGTTACAAATGAACTGTCGTTTGGCTCCAATGTAATAATAATCTTTATTATCTATATCGCGCATTTATCATGTGAATATGATCAAATGCGCCTGACAATAATTAACAAATAAATAAATTACAATAAATATGATAACTTTAGGATATTTATAAATATTTAGAATGGAATAATACAGCTATATATAAATATGTGAATTAAATATATTTAGATATATATATAATTACTCAATGTTCATAAGCAATTCTGAATAAAAATGTCTTTACTAAAGTCTTAAATCTGTTGTAATTGTTCTCTTCTCTAAGATGGCGAGGCAATGCATTGAAGAGAGACGGGGAGGCTGCAGCGAAGGCCCTATCACCCAGAGTTTTAAAAGTCTTGGCACTGAATGGCTTCAGAAGAAGTTCGTTATTTCTGCGAAGAGCATAACAGCTAGGACGCTGTACTGATACGAGACAATTGATATAGTCTGGAGCAAGACCATGAATAGCTTTAAACGTCAGCACAAGGATCTTAAAATGTACTCTTTCCTTTACTGGTAGCCAGTGTAACGACCGTAAAGCAGGAGTTAAAATATTGCCGTTTCTAGTCAGAGGTTGCACTAAGTTTCAGTTTGAATTTAAAAAAGTAAGCTTTCGTTTGCAGAAAAACCCGAGAAAACTGACTTTGAAAGTAGACCTAGGCGGCTTCGAAAATCCGGCGTCTTTTGACTGATTTGGGGTCGGTTGACAACAATTCAAAAAGCGACTCGAATATTCAATTTAAAACGATTCTAGGTCCAGTTCTGTAGTGAGGATAGATAGTACTTTCGATGGTAAAAATATAAGAGAAATCTATTCCTGGAACCGAGAGGCAGTGGTCCGTTCTTAGAGAGACGCCCTCTTAAATATTGAATGTTCTTTGACAGTTGACTTTAGGGCACAATTTGCCATTAAACCAGGCTAAACCTCCTGCGCAAATGAGTCTGTAGTCGAGATATTTACCAAATGAGAATAAAGCATATAAAAATGACTAAGTATGAGTTTCAGGTCACCCACATGGGTACTAACCCAGCCCAATCGGGCTTGACTTCTAGTCTTGTTCGAAGCCCAAGATTTTCCAACTAGGCCACGAGTTTAAGGAATTAGCACAACAATAGCCATAAAAACAATGCGCAAGATAGACTAGATTTTTTTCCACTTAAAATCAATGTACGTAGCAAATAGTGCAAGGGATTAGCTGTAGATATGGCCTGGGGGCCGGCTAGTCTCTCCCCTGATGCCTCGGCTAGATCATTATGCTGCATAATCCGTACACCGACCCAAGAGCAGAAGGAATTTCTGCATCCTCGAATGTCACTGGGGCATGGCATCGTGGAATTCATTTTTTGAATCTCTGTCGGCGGACGTGAGTTGAAACCCAATCGTGCCTAGATTTTTTTTTCTTGTTTTGGGTATATGTTTTTTCTCCTATTTTTTTCTTCTTCTACTGTTGTTGTTGCTTAGTTGTTTGATTAATTTTTCTTGTAGACGTTCAGCATTATTTTATTGCAAGATCGCATATATTAAGCATGACGTTACAAATGAACTGTCGTTTGGCTCCAATGTAATAATAATCTTTATTATCTATATCGCGCATTTATCATGTGAATATGATCAAATGCGCCTGACAATAATTAACAAATAAATAAATTACAATAAATATGATAACTTTAGGATATTTATAAATATTTAGAATGGAATAATACAGCTATATATAAATATGTGAATTAAATATATTTAGATATATATATAATTACTCAATGTTCATAAGCAATTCTGAATAAAAATGTCTTTACTAAAGTCTTAAATCTGTTGTAATTGTTCTCTTCTCTAAGATGGCGAGGCAATGCATTGAAGAGAGACGGGGAGGCTGCAGCGAAGGCCCTATCACCCAGAGTTTTAAAAGTCTTGGCACTGAATGGCTTCAGAAGAAGTTCGTTATTTCTGCGAAGAGCATAACAGCTAGGACGCTGTACTGATACGAGACAATTGATATAGTCTGGAGCAAGACCATGAATAGCTTTAAACGTCAGCACAAGGATCTTAAAATGTACTCTTTCCTTTACTGGTAGCCAGTGTAACGACCGTAAAGCAGGAGTTAAAATATTGCCGTTTCTAGTCAGAGGTTGCACTAAGTTTCAGTTTGAATTTAAAAAAGTAAGCTTTCGTTTGCAGAAAAACCCGAGAAAACTGACTTTGAAAGTAGACCTAGGCGGCTTCGAAAATCCGGCGTCTTTTGACTGATTTGGGGTCGGTTGACAACAATTCAAAAAGCGACTCGAATATTCAATTTAAAACGATTCTAGGTCCAGTTCTGTAGTGAGGATAGATAGTACTTTCGATGGTAAAAATATAAGAGAAATCTATTCCTGGAACCGAGAGGCAGTGGTCCGTTCTTAGAGAGACGCCCTCTTAAATATTGAATGTTCTTTGACAGTTGACTTTAGGGCACAATTTGCCATTAAACCAGGCTAAACCTCCTGCGCAAATGAGTCTGTAGTCGAGATATTTACCAAATGAGAATAAAGCATATAAAAATGACTAAGTATGAGTTTCAGGTCACCCACATGGGTACTAACCCAGCCCAATCGGGCTTGACTTCTAGTCTTGTTCGAAGCCCAAGATTTTCCAACTAGGCCACGAGTTTAAGGAATTAGCACAACAATAGCCATAAAAACAATGCGCAAGATAGACTAGATTTTTTTCCACTTAAAATCAATGTACGTAGCAAATAGTGCAAGGGATTAGCTGTAGATATGGCCTGGGGGCCGGCTAGTCTCTCCCCTGATGCCTCGGCTAGATCATTATGCTGCATAATCCGTACACCGACCCAAGAGCAGAAGGAATTTCTGCATCCTCGAATGTCACTGGGGCATGGCATCGTGGAATTCATTTTTTGAATCTCTGTCGGCGGACGTGAGTTGAAACCCAATCGTGCCTAGATTTTTTTTTCTTGTTTTGGGTATATGTTTTTTCTCCTATTTTTTTTTTCTTCTACTGTTGTTGTTGCTTAGTTGTTTGATTAATTTTTCTTGTAGACGTTCAGCATTATTTTATTGCAAGATCGCATATATTAAGCATGACGTTACAAATGAACTGTCGTTTGGCTCCAATGTAATAATAATCTTTATTATCTATATCGCGCATTTATCATGTGAATATGATCAAATGCGCCTGACAATAATTAACAAATAAATAAATTACAATAAATATGATAACTTTAGGATATTTATAAATATTTAGAATGGAATAATACAGCTATATATAAATATGTGAATTAAATATATTTAGATATATATATAATTACTCAATGTTCATAAGCAATTCTGAATAAAAATGTCTTTACTAAAGTCTTAAATCTGTTGTAATTGTTCTCTTCTCTAAGATGGCGAGGCAATGCATTGAAGAGAGACGGGGAGGCTGCAGCGAAGGCCCTATCACCCAGAGTTTTAAAAGTCTTGGCACTGAATGGCTTCAGAAGAAGTTCGTTATTTCTGCGAAGAGCATAACAGCTAGGACGCTGTACTGATACGAGACAATTGATATAGTCTGGAGCAAGACCATGAATAGCTTTAAACGTCAGCACAAGGATCTTAAAATGTACTCTTTCCTTTACTGGTAGCCAGTGTAACGACCGTAAAGCAGGAGTTAAAATATTGCCGTTTCTAGTCAGAGGTTGCACTAAGTTTCAGTTTGAATTTAAAAAAGTAAGCTTTCGTTTGCAGAAAAACCCGAGAAAACTGACTTTGAAAGTAGACCTAGGCGGCTTCGAAAATCCGGCGTCTTTTGACTGATTTGGGGTCGGTTGACAACAATTCAAAAAGCGACTCGAATATTCAATTTAAAACGATTCTAGGTCCAGTTCTGTAGTGAGGATAGATAGTACTTTCGATGGTAAAAATATAAGAGAAATCTATTCCTGGAACCGAGAGGCAGTGGTCCGTTCTTAGAGAGACGCCCTCTTAAATATTGAATGTTCTTTGACAGTTGACTTTAGGGCACAATTTGCCATTAAACCAGGCTAAACCTCCTGCACAAATGAGTCTGTAGTCGAGATATTTACCAAATGAGAATAAAGCATATAAAAATGACTAAGTATGAGTTTCAGGTCACCCACATGGGTACTAACCCAGCCCAATCGGGCTTGACTTCTAGTCTTGTTCGAAGCCCAAGATTTTCCAACTAGGCCACGAGTTTAAGGAATTAGCACAACAATAGCCATAAAAACAATGCGCAAGATAGACTAGATTTTTTTCCACTTAAAATCAATGTACGTAGCAAATAGTGCAAGGGATTAGCTGTAGATATGGCCTGGGGGCCGGCTAGTCTCTCCCCTGATGCCTCGGCTAGATCATTATGCTGCATAATCCGTACACCGACCCAAGAGCAGAAGGAATTTCTGCATCCTCGAATGTCACTGGGGCATGGCATCGTGGAATTCATTTTTTGAATCTCTGTCGGCGGACGTGAGTTGAAACCCAATCGTGCCTAGATTTTTTTTTCTTGTTTTGGGTATATGTTTTTTCTCCTATTTTTTTTTTCTTCTACTGTTGTTGTTGCTTAGTTGTTTGATTAATTTTTCTTGTAGACGTTCAGCATTATTTTATTGCAAGATCGCATATATTAAGCATGACGTTACAAATGAACTGTCGTTTGGCTCCAATGTAATAATAATCTTTATTATCTATATCGCGCATTTATCATGTGAATATGATCAAATGCGCCTGACAATAATTAACAAATAAATAAATTACAATAAATATGATAACTTTAGGATATTTATAAATATTTAGAATGGAATAATACAGCTATATATAAATATGTGAATTAAATATATTTAGATATATATATAATTACTCAATGTTCATAAGCAATTCTGAATAAAAATGTCTTTACTAAAGTCTTAAATCTGTTGTAATTGTTCTCTTCTCTAAGATGGCGAGGCAATGCATTGAAGAGAGACGGGGAGGCTGCAGCGAAGGCCCTATCACCCAGAGTTTTAAAAGTCTTGGCACTGAATGGCTTCAGAAGAAGTTCGTTATTTCTGCGAAGAGCATAACAGCTAGGACGCTGTACTGATACGAGACAATTGATATAGTCTGGAGCAAGACCATGAATAGCTTTAAACGTCAGCACAAGGATCTTAAAATGTACTCTTTCCTTTACTGGTAGCCAGTGTAACGACCGTAAAGCAGGAGTTAAAATATTGCCGTTTCTAGTCAGAGGTTGCACTAAGTTTCAGTTTGAATTTAAAAAAGTAAGCTTTCGTTTGCAGAAAAACCCGAGAAAACTGACTTTGAAAGTAGACCTAGGCGGCTTCGAAAATCCGGCGTCTTTTGACTGATTTGGGGTCGGTTGACAACAATTCAAAAAGCGACTCGAATATTCAATTTAAAACGATTCTAGGTCCAGTTCTGTAGTGAGGATAGATAGTACTTTCGATGGTAAAAATATAATAGAAATCTATTCCTGGAACCGAGAGGCAGTGGTCCGTTCTTAGAGAGACGCCCTCTTAAATATTGAATGTTCTTTGACAGTTGACTTTAGGGCACAATTTGCCATTAAACCAGGCTAAACCTCCTGCACAAATGAGTCTGTAGTCGAGATATTTACCAAATGAGAATAAAGCATATAAAAATGACTAAGTATGAGTTTCAGGTCACCCACATGGGTACTAACCCAGCCCAATCGGGCTTGACTTCTAGTCTTGTTCGAAGCCCAAGATTTTCCAACTAGGCCACGAGTTTAAGGAATTAGCACAACAATAGCCATAAAAACAATGCGCAAGATAGACTAGATTTTTTTCCACTTAAAATCAATGTACGTAGCAAATAGTGCAAGGGATTAGCTGTAGATATGGCCTGGGGGCCGGCTAGTCTCTCCCCTGATGCCTCGGCTAGATCATTATGCTGCATAATCCGTACACCGACCCAAGAGCAGAAGGAATTTCTGCATCCTCGAATGTCACTGGGGCATGGCATCGTGGAATTCATTTTTTGAATCTCTGTCGGCGGACGTGAGTTGAAACCCAATCGTGCCTAGATTTTTTTTTCTTGTTTTGGGTATATGTTTTTTCTCCTATTTTTTTTTTCTTCTACTGTTGTTGTTGCTTAGTTGTTTGATTAATTTTTCTTGTAGACGTTCAGCATTATTTTATTGCAAGATCGCATATATTAAGCATGACGTTACAAATGAACTGTCGTTTGGCTCCAATGTAATAATAATCTTTATTATCTATATCGCGCATTTATCATGTGAATATGATCAAATGCGCCTGACAATAATTAACAAATAAATAAATTACAATAAATATGATAACTTTAGGATATTTATAAATATTTAGAATGGAATAATACAGCTATATATAAATATGTGAATTAAATATATTTAGATATATATATAATTACTCAATGTTCATAAGCAATTCTGAATAAAAATGTCTTTACTAAAGTCTTAAATCTGTTGTAATTGTTCTCTTCTCTAAGATGGCGAGGCAATGCATTGAAGAGAGACGGGGAGGCTGCAGCGAAGGCCCTATCACCCAGAGTTTTAAAAGTCTTGGCACTGAATGGCTTCAGAAGAAGTTCGTTATTTCTGCGAAGAGCATAACAGCTAGGACGCTGTACTGATACGAGACAATTGATATAGTCTGGAGCAAGACCATGAATAGCTTTAAACGTCAGCACAAGGATCTTAAAATGTACTCTTTCCTTTACTGGTAGCCAGTGTAACGACCGTAAAGCAGGAGTTAAAATATTGCCGTTTCTAGTCAGAGGTTGCACTAAGTTTCAGTTTGAATTTAAAAAAGTAAGCTTTCGTTTGCAGAAAAACCCGAGAAAACTGACTTTGAAAGTAGACCTAGGCGGCTTCGAAAATCCGGCGTCTTTTGACTGATTTGGGGTCGGTTGACAACAATTCAAAAAGCGACTCGAATATTCAATTTAAAACGATTCTAGGTCCAGTTCTGTAGTGAGGATAGATAGTACTTTCGATGGTAAAAATATAAGAGAAATCTATTCCTGGAACCGAGAGGCAGTGGTCCGTTCTTAGAGAGACGCCCTCTTAAATATTGAATGTTCTTTGACAGTTGACTTTAGGGCACAATTTGCCATTAAACCAGGCTAAACCTCCTGCGCAAATGAGTCTGTAGTCGAGATATTTACCAAATGAGAATAAAGCATATAAAAATGACTAAGTATGAGTTTCAGGTCACCCACATGGGTACTAACCCAGCCCAATCGGGCTTGACTTCTAGTCTTGTTCGAAGCCCAAGATTTTCCAACTAGGCCACGAGTTTAAGGAATTAGCACAACAATAGCCATAAAAACAATGCGCAAGATAGACTAGATTTTTTTCCACTTAAAATCAATGTACGTAGCAAATAGTGCAAGGGATTAGCTGTAGATATGGCCTGGGGGCCGGCTAGTCTCTCCCCTGATGCCTCGGCTAGATCATTATGCTGCATAATCCGTACACCGACCCAAGAGCAGAAGGAATTTCTGCATCCTCGAATGTCACTGGGGCATGGCATCGTGGAATTCATTTTTTGAATCTCTGTCGGCGGACGTGAGTTGAAACCCAATCGTGCCTAGATTTTTTTTTCTTGTTTTGGGTATATGTTTTTTCTCCTATTTTTTTTTTCTTCTACTGTTGTTGTTGCTTAGTTGTTTGATTAATTTTTCTTGTAGACGTTCAGCATTATTTTATTGCAAGATCGCATATATTAAGCATGACGTTACAAATGAACTGTCGTTTGGCTCCAATGTAATAATAATCTTTATTATCTATATCGCGCATTTATCATGTGAATATGATCAAATGCGCCTGACAATAATTAACAAATAAATAAATTACAATAAATATGATAACTTTAGGATATTTATAAATATTTAGAATGGAATAATACAGCTATATATAAATATGTGAATTAAATATATTTAGATATATATATAATTACTCAATGTTCATAAGCAATTCTGAATAAAAATGTCTTTACTAAAGTCTTAAATCTGTTGTAATTGTTCTCTTCTCTAAGATGGCGAGGCAATGCATTGAAGAGAGACGGGGAGGCTGCAGCGAAGGCCCTATCACCCAGAGTTTTAAAAGTCTTGGCACTGAATGGCTTCAGAAGAAGTTCGTTATTTCTGCGAAGAGCATAACAGCTAGGACGCTGTACTGATACGAGACAATTGATATAGTCTGGAGCAAGACCATGAATAGCTTTAAACGTCAGCACAAGGATCTTAAAATGTACTCTTTCCTTTACTGGTAGCCAGTGTAACGACCGTAAAGCAGGAGTTAAAATATTGCCGTTTCTAGTCAGAGGTTGCACTAAGTTTCAGTTTGAATTTAAAAAAGTAAGCTTTCGTTTGCAGAAAAACCCGAGAAAACTGACTTTGAAAGTAGACCTAGGCGGCTTCGAAAATCCGGCGTCTTTTGACTGATTTGGGGTCGGTTGACAACAATTCAAAAAGCGACTCGAATATTCAATTTAAAACGATTCTAGGTCCAGTTCTGTAGTGAGGATAGATAGTACTTTCGATGGTAAAAATATAAGAGAAATCTATTCCTGGAACCGAGAGGCAGTGGTCCGTTCTTAGAGAGACGCCCTCTTAAATATTGAATGTTCTTTGACAGTTGACTTTAGGGCACAATTTGCCATTAAACCAGGCTAAACCTCCTGCGCAAATGAGTCTGTAGTCGAGATATTTACCAAATGAGAATAAAGCATATAAAAATGACTAAGTATGAGTTTCAGGTCACCCACATGGGTACTAACCCAGCCCAATCGGGCTTGACTTCTAGTCTTGTTCGAAGCCCAAGATTTTCCAACTAGGCCACGAGTTTAAGGAATTAGCACAACAATAGCCATAAAAACAATGCGCAAGATAGACTAGATTTTTTTCCACTTAAAATCAATGTACGTAGCAAATAGTGCAAGGGATTAGCTGTAGATATGGCCTGGGGGCCGGCTAGTCTCTCCCCTGATGCCTCGGCTAGATCATTATGCTGCATAATCCGTACACCGACCCAAGAGCAGAAGGAATTTCTGCATCCTCGAATGTCACTGGGGCATGGCATCGTGGAATTCATTTTTTGAATCTCTGTCGGCGGACGTGAGTTGAAACCCAATCGTGCCTAGATTTTTTTTTCTTGTTTTGGGTATATGTTTTTTCTCCTATTTTTTTTTTCTTCTACTGTTGTTGTTGCTTAGTTGTTTGATTAATTTTTCTTGTAGACGTTCAGCATTATTTTATTGCAAGATCGCATATATTAAGCATGACGTTACAAATGAACTGTCGTTTGGCTCCAATGTAATAATAATCTTTATTATCTATATCGCGCATTTATCATGTGAATATGATCAAATGCGCCTGACAATAATTAACAAATAAATAAATTACAATAAATATGATAACTTTAGGATATTTATAAATATTTAGAATGGAATAATACAGCTATATATAAATATGTGAATTAAATATATTTAGATATATATATAATTACTCAATGTTCATAAGCAATTCTGAATAAAAATGTCTTTACTAAAGTCTTAAATCTGTTGTAATTGTTCTCTTCTCTAAGATGGCGAGGCAATGCATTGAAGAGAGACGGGGAGGCTGCAGCGAAGGCCCTATCACCCAGAGTTTTAAAAGTCTTGGCACTGAATGGCTTCAGAAGAAGTTCGTTATTTCTGCGAAGAGCATAACAGCTAGGACGCTGTACTGATACGAGACAATTGATATAGTCTGGAGCAAGACCATGAATAGCTTTAAACGTCAGCACAAGGATCTTAAAATGTACTCTTTCCTTTACTGGTAGCCAGTGTAACGACCGTAAAGCAGGAGTTAAAATATTGCCGTTTCTAGTCAGAGGTTGCACTAAGTTTCAGTTTGAATTTAAAAAAGTAAGCTTTCGTTTGCAGAAAAACCCGAGAAAACTGACTTTGAAAGTAGACCTAGGCGGCTTCGAAAATCCGGCGTCTTTTGACTGATTTGGGGTCGGTTGACAACAATTCAAAAAGCGACTCGAATATTCAATTTAAAACGATTCTAGGTCCAGTTCTGTAGTGAGGATAGATAGTACTTTCGATGGTAAAAATATAAGAGAAATCTATTCCTGGAACCGAGAGGCAGTGGTCCGTTCTTAGAGAGACGCCCTCTTAAATATTGAATGTTCTTTGACAGTTGACTTTAGGGCACAATTTGCCATTAAACCAGGCTAAACCTCCTGCACAAATGAGTCTGTAGTCGAGATATTTACCAAATGAGAATAAAGCATATAAAAATGACTAAGTATGAGTTTCAGGTCACCCACATGGGTACTAACCCAGCCCAATCGGGCTTGACTTCTAGTCTTGTTCGAAGCCCAAGATTTTCCAACTAGGCCACGAGTTTAAGGAATTAGCACAACAATAGCCATAAAAACAATGCGCAAGATAGACTAGATTTTTTTCCACTTAAAATCAATGTACGTAGCAAATAGTGCAAGGGATTAGCTGTAGATATGGCCTGGGGGCCGGCTAGTCTCTCCCCTGATGCCTCGGCTAGATCATTATGCTGCATAATCCGTACACCGACCCAAGAGCAGAAGGAATTTCTGCATCCTCGAATGTCACTGGGGCATGGCATCGTGGAATTCATTTTTTGAATCTCTGTCGGCGGACGTGAGTTGAAACCCAATCGTGCCTAGATTTTTTTTTCTTGTTTTGGGTATATGTTTTTTCTCCTATTTTTTTTTTCTTCTACTGTTGTTGTTGCTTAGTTGTTTGATTAATTTTTCTTGTAGACGTTCAGCATTATTTTATTGCAAGATCGCATATATTAAGCATGACGTTACAAATGAACTGTCGTTTGGCTCCAATGTAATAATAATCTTTATTATCTATATCGCGCATTTATCATGTGAATATGATCAAATGCGCCTGACAATAATTAACAAATAAATAAATTACAATAAATATGATAACTTTAGGATATTTATAAATATTTAGAATGGAATAATACAGCTATATATAAATATGTGAATTAAATATATTTAGATATATATATAATTACTCAATGTTCATAAGCAATTCTGAATAAAAATGTCTTTACTAAAGTCTTAAATCTGTTGTAATTGTTCTCTTCTCTAAGATGGCGAGGCAATGCATTGAAGAGAGACGGGGAGGCTGCAGCGAAGGCCCTATCACCCAGAGTTTTAAAAGTCTTGGCACTGAATGGCTTCAGAAGAAGTTCGTTATTTCTGCGAAGAGCATAACAGCTAGGACGCTGTACTGATACGAGACAATTGATATAGTCTGGAGCAAGACCATGAATAGCTTTAAACGTCAGCACAAGGATCTTAAAATGTACTCTTTCCTTTACTGGTAGCCAGTGTAACGACCGTAAAGCAGGAGTTAAAATATTGCCGTTTCTAGTCAGAGGTTGCACTAAGTTTCAGTTTGAATTTAAAAAAGTAAGCTTTCGTTTGCAGAAAAACCCGAGAAAACTGACTTTGAAAGTAGACCTAGGCGGCTTCGAAAATCCGGCGTCTTTTGACTGATTTGGGGTCGGTTGACAACAATTCAAAAAGCGACTCGAATATTCAATTTAAAACGATTCTAGGTCCAGTTCTGTAGTGAGGATAGATAGTACTTTCGATGGTAAAAATATAAGAGAAATCTATTCCTGGAACCGAGAGGCAGTGGTCCGTTCTTAGAGAGACGCCCTCTTAAATATTGAATGTTCTTTGACAGTTGACTTTAGGGCACAATTTGCCATTAAACCAGGCTAAACCTCCTGCGCAAATGAGTCTGTAGTCGAGATATTTACCAAATGAGAATAAAGCATATAAAAATGACTAAGTATGAGTTTCAGGTCACCCACATGGGTACTAACCCAGCCCAATCGGGCTTGACTTCTAGTCTTGTTCGAAGCCCAAGATTTTCCAACTAGGCCACGAGTTTAAGGAATTAGCACAACAATAGCCATAAAAACAATGCGCAAGATAGACTAGATTTTTTTCCACTTAAAATCAATGTACGTAGCAAATAGTGCAAGGGATTAGCTGTAGATATGGCCTGGGGGCCGGCTAGTCTCTCCCCTGATGCCTCGGCTAGATCATTATGCTGCATAATCCGTACACCGACCCAAGAGCAGAAGGAATTTCTGCATCCTCGAATGTCACTGGGGCATGGCATCGTGGAATTCATTTTTTGAATCTCTGTCGGCGGACGTGAGTTGAAACCCAATCGTGCCTAGATTTTTTTTTCTTGTTTTGGGTATATGTTTTTTCTCCTATTTTTTTTTTCTTCTACTGTTGTTGTTGCTTAGTTGTTTGATTAATTTTTCTTGTAGACGTTCAGCATTATTTTATTGCAAGATCGCATATATTAAGCATGACGTTACAAATGAACTGTCGTTTGGCTCCAATGTAATAATAATCTTTATTATCTATATCGCGCATTTATCATGTGAATATGATCAAATGCGCCTGACAATAATTAACAAATAAATAAATTACAATAAATATGATAACTTTAGGATATTTATAAATATTTAGAATGGAATAATACAGCTATATATAAATATGTGAATTAAATATATTTAGATATATATATAATTACTCAATGTTCATAAGCAATTCTGAATAAAAATGTCTTTACTAAAGTCTTAAATCTGTTGTAATTGTTCTCTTCTCTAAGATGGCGAGGCAATGCATTGAAGAGAGACGGGGAGGCTGCAGCGAAGGCCCTATCACCCAGAGTTTTAAAAGTCTTGGCACTGAATGGCTTCAGAAGAAGTTCGTTATTTCTGCGAAGAGCATAACAGCTAGGACGCTGTACTGATACGAGACAATTGATATAGTCTGGAGCAAGACCATGAATAGCTTTAAACGTCAGCACAAGGATCTTAAAATGTACTCTTTCCTTTACTGGTAGCCAGTGTAACGACCGTAAAGCAGGAGTTAAAATATTGCCGTTTCTAGTCAGAGGTTGCACTAAGTTTCAGTTTGAATTTAAAAAAGTAAGCTTTCGTTTGCAGAAAAACCCGAGAAAACTGACTTTGAAAGTAGACCTAGGCGGCTTCGAAAATCCGGCGTCTTTTGACTGATTTGGGGTCGGTTGACAACAATTCAAAAAGCGACTCGAATATTCAATTTAAAACGATTCTAGGTCCAGTTCTGTAGTGAGGATAGATAGTACTTTCGATGGTAAAAATATAAGAGAAATCTATTCCTGGAACCGAGAGGCAGTGGTCCGTTCTTAGAGAGACGCCCTCTTAAATATTGAATGTTCTTTGACAGTTGACTTTAGGGCACAATTTGCCATTAAACCAGGCTAAACCTCCTGCACAAATGAGTCTGTAGTCGAGATATTTACCAAATGAGAATAAAGCATATAAAAATGACTAAGTATGAGTTTCAGGTCACCCACATGGGTACTAACCCAGCCCAATCGGGCTTGACTTCTAGTCTTGTTCGAAGCCCAAGATTTTCCAACTAGGCCACGAGTTTAAGGAATTAGCACAACAATAGCCATAAAAACAATGCGCAAGATAGACTAGATTTTTTTCCACTTAAAATCAATGTACGTAGCAAATAGTGCAAGGGATTAGCTGTAGATATGGCCTGGGGGCCGGCTAGTCTCTCCCCTGATGCCTCGGCTAGATCATTATGCTGCATAATCCGTACACCGACCCAAGAGCAGAAGGAATTTCTGCATCCTCGAATGTCACTGGGGCATGGCATCGTGGAATTCATTTTTTGAATCTCTGTCGGCGGACGTGAGTTGAAACCCAATCGTGCCTAGATTTTTTTTTCTTGTTTTGGGTATATGTTTTTTCTCCTATTTTTTTTTTCTTCTACTGTTGTTGTTGCTTAGTTGTTTGATTAATTTTTCTTGTAGACGTTCAGCATTATTTTATTGCAAGATCGCATATATTAAGCATGACGTTACAAATGAACTGTCGTTTGGCTCCAATGTAATAATAATCTTTATTATCTATATCGCGCATTTATCATGTGAATATGATCAAATGCGCCTGACAATAATTAACAAATAAATAAATTACAATAAATATGATAACTTTAGGATATTTATAAATATTTAGAATGGAATAATACAGCTATATATAAATATGTGAATTAAATATATTTAGATATATATATAATTACTCAATGTTCATAAGCAATTCTGAATAAAAATGTCTTTACTAAAGTCTTAAATCTGTTGTAATTGTTCTCTTCTCTAAGATGGCGAGGCAATGCATTGAAGAGAGACGGGGAGGCTGCAGCGAAGGCCCTATCACCCAGAGTTTTAAAAGTCTTGGCACTGAATGGCTTCAGAAGAAGTTCGTTATTTCTGCGAAGAGCATAACAGCTAGGACGCTGTACTGATACGAGACAATTGATATAGTCTGGAGCAAGACCATGAATAGCTTTAAACGTCAGCACAAGGATCTTAAAATGTACTCTTTCCTTTACTGGTAGCCAGTGTAACGACCGTAAAGCAGGAGTTAAAATATTGCCGTTTCTAGTCAGAGGTTGCACTAAGTTTCAGTTTGAATTTAAAAAAGTAAGCTTTCGTTTGCAGAAAAACCCGAGAAAACTGACTTTGAAAGTAGACCTAGGCGGCTTCGAAAATCCGGCGTCTTTTGACTGATTTGGGGTCGGTTGACAACAATTCAAAAAGCGACTCGAATATTCAATTTAAAACGATTCTAGGTCCAGTTCTGTAGTGAGGATAGATAGTACTTTCGATGGTAAAAATATAAGAGAAATCTATTCCTGGAACCGAGAGGCAGTGGTCCGTTCTTAGAGAGACGCCCTCTTAAATATTGAATGTTCTTTGACAGTTGACTTTAGGGCACAATTTGCCATTAAACCAGGCTAAACCTCCTGCGCAAATGAGTCTGTAGTCGAGATATTTACCAAATGAGAATAAAGCATATAAAAATGACTAAGTATGAGTTTCAGGTCACCCACATGGGTACTAACCCAGCCCAATCGGGCTTGACTTCTAGTCTTGTTCGAAGCCCAAGATTTTCCAACTAGGCCACGAGTTTAAGGAATTAGCACAACAATAGCCATAAAAACAATGCGCAAGATAGACTAGATTTTTTTCCACTTAAAATCAATGTACGTAGCAAATAGTGCAAGGGATTAGCTGTAGATATGGCCTGGGGGCCGGCTAGTCTCTCCCCTGATGCCTCGGCTAGATCATTATGCTGCATAATCCGTACACCGACCCAAGAGCAGAAGGAATTTCTGCATCCTCGAATGTCACTGGGGCATGGCATCGTGGAATTCATTTTTTGAATCTCTGTCGGCGGACGTGAGTTGAAACCCAATCGTGCCTAGATTTTTTTTTCTTGTTTTGGGTATATGTTTTTTCTCCTATTTTTTTTTTCTTCTACTGTTGTTGTTGCTTAGTTGTTTGATTAATTTTTCTTGTAGACGTTCAGCATTATTTTATTGCAAGATCGCATATATTAAGCATGACGTTACAAATGAACTGTCGTTTGGCTCCAATGTAATAATAATCTTTATTATCTATATCGCGCATTTATCATGTGAATATGATCAAATGCGCCTGACAATAATTAACAAATAAATAAATTACAATAAATATGATAACTTTAGGATATTTATAAATATTTAGAATGGAATAATACAGCTATATATAAATATGTGAATTAAATATATTTAGATATATATATAATTACTCAATGTTCATAAGCAATTCTGAATAAAAATGTCTTTACTAAAGTCTTAAATCTGTTGTAATTGTTCTCTTCTCTAAGATGGCGAGGCAATGCATTGAAGAGAGACGGGGAGGCTGCAGCGAAGGCCCTATCACCCAGAGTTTTAAAAGTCTTGGCACTGAATGGCTTCAGAAGAAGTTCGTTATTTCTGCGAAGAGCATAACAGCTAGGACGCTGTACTGATACGAGACAATTGATATAGTCTGGAGCAAGACCATGAATAGCTTTAAACGTCAGCACAAGGATCTTAAAATGTACTCTTTCCTTTACTGGTAGCCAGTGTAACGACCGTAAAGCAGGAGTTAAAATATTGCCGTTTCTAGTCAGAGGTTGCACTAAGTTTCAGTTTGAATTTAAAAAAGTAAGCTTTCGTTTGCAGAAAAACCCGAGAAAACTGACTTTGAAAGTAGACCTAGGCGGCTTCGAAAATCCGGCGTCTTTTGACTGATTTGGGGTCGGTTGACAACAATTCAAAAAGCGACTCGAATATTCAATTTAAAACGATTCTAGGTCCAGTTCTGTAGTGAGGATAGATAGTACTTTCGATGGTAAAAATATAAGAGAAATCTATTCCTGGAACCGAGAGGCAGTGGTCCGTTCTTAGAGAGACGCCCTCTTAAATATTGAATGTTCTTTGACAGTTGACTTTAGGGCACAATTTGCCATTAAACCAGGCTAAACCTCCTGCGCAAATGAGTCTGTAGTCGAGATATTTACCAAATGAGAATAAAGCATATAAAAATGACTAAGTATGAGTTTCAGGTCACCCACATGGGTACTAACCCAGCCCAATCGGGCTTGACTTCTAGTCTTGTTCGAAGCCCAAGATTTTCCAACTAGGCCACGAGTTTAAGGAATTAGCACAACAATAGCCATAAAAACAATGCGCAAGATAGACTAGATTTTTTTCCACTTAAAATCAATGTACGTAGCAAATAGTGCAAGGGATTAGCTGTAGATATGGCCTGGGGGCCGGCTAGTCTCTCCCCTGATGCCTCGGCTAGATCATTATGCTGCATAATCCGTACACCGACCCAAGAGCAGAAGGAATTTCTGCATCCTCGAATGTCACTGGGGCATGGCATCGTGGAATTCATTTTTTGAATCTCTGTCGGCGGACGTGAGTTGAAACCCAATCGTGCCTAGATTTTTTTTTCTTGTTTTGGGTATATGTTTTTTCTCCTATTTTTTTTTTCTTCTACTGTTGTTGTTGCTTAGTTGTTTGATTAATTTTTCTTGTAGACGTTCAGCATTATTTTATTGCAAGATCGCATATATTAAGCATGACGTTACAAATGAACTGTCGTTTGGCTCCAATGTAATAATAATCTTTATTATCTATATCGCGCATTTATCATGTGAATATGATCAAATGCGCCTGACAATAATTAACAAATAAATAAATTACAATAAATATGATAACTTTAGGATATTTATAAATATTTAGAATGGAATAATACAGCTATATATAAATATGTGAATTAAATATATTTAGATATATATATAATTACTCAATGTTCATAAGCAATTCTGAATAAAAATGTCTTTACTAAAGTCTTAAATCTGTTGTAATTGTTCTCTTCTCTAAGATGGCGAGGCAATGCATTGAAGAGAGACGGGGAGGCTGCAGCGAAGGCCCTATCACCCAGAGTTTTAAAAGTCTTGGCACTGAATGGCTTCAGAAGAAGTTCGTTATTTCTGCGAAGAGCATAACAGCTAGGACGCTGTACTGATACGAGACAATTGATATAGTCTGGAGCAAGACCATGAATAGCTTTAAACGTCAGCACAAGGATCTTAAAATGTACTCTTTCCTTTACTGGTAGCCAGTGTAACGACCGTAAAGCAGGAGTTAAAATATTGCCGTTTCTAGTCAGAGGTTGCACTAAGTTTCAGTTTGAATTTAAAAAAGTAAGCTTTCGTTTGCAGAAAAACCCGAGAAAACTGACTTTGAAAGTAGACCTAGGCGGCTTCGAAAATCCGGCGTCTTTTGACTGATTTGGGGTCGGTTGACAACAATTCAAAAAGCGACTCGAATATTCAATTTAAAACGATTCTAGGTCCAGTTCTGTAGTGAGGATAGATAGTACTTTCGATGGTAAAAATATAAGAGAAATCTATTCCTGGAACCGAGAGGCAGTGGTCCGTTCTTAGAGAGACGCCCTCTTAAATATTGAATGTTCTTTGACAGTTGACTTTAGGGCACAATTTGCCATTAAACCAGGCTAAACCTCCTGCGCAAATGAGTCTGTAGTCGAGATATTTACCAAATGAGAATAAAGCATATAAAAATGACTAAGTATGAGTTTCAGGTCACCCACATGGGTACTAACCCAGCCCAATCGGGCTTGACTTCTAGTCTTGTTCGAAGCCCAAGATTTTCCAACTAGGCCACGAGTTTAAGGAATTAGCACAACAATAGCCATAAAAACAATGCGCAAGATAGACTAGATTTTTTTCCACTTAAAATCAATGTACGTAGCAAATAGTGCAAGGGATTAGCTGTAGATATGGCCTGGGGGCCGGCTAGTCTCTCCCCTGATGCCTCGGCTAGATCATTATGCTGCATAATCCGTACACCGACCCAAGAGCAGAAGGAATTTCTGCATCCTCGAATGTCACTGGGGCATGGCATCGTGGAATTCATTTTTTGAATCTCTGTCGGCGGACGTGAGTTGAAACCCAATCGTGCCTAGATTTTTTTTTCTTGTTTTGGGTATATGTTTTTTCTCCTATTTTTTTTTTCTTCTACTGTTGTTGTTGCTTAGTTGTTTGATTAATTTTTCTTGTAGACGTTCAGCATTATTTTATTGCAAGATCGCATATATTAAGCATGACGTTACAAATGAACTGTCGTTTGGCTCCAATGTAATAATAATCTTTATTATCTATATCGCGCATTTATCATGTGAATATGATCAAATGCGCCTGACAATAATTAACAAATAAATAAATTACAATAAATATGATAACTTTAGGATATTTATAAATATTTAGAATGGAATAATACAGCTATATATAAATATGTGAATTAAATATATTTAGATATATATATAATTACTCAATGTTCATAAGCAATTCTGAATAAAAATGTCTTTACTAAAGTCTTAAATCTGTTGTAATTGTTCTCTTCTCTAAGATGGCGAGGCAATGCATTGAAGAGAGACGGGGAGGCTGCAGCGAAGGCCCTATCACCCAGAGTTTTAAAAGTCTTGGCACTGAATGGCTTCAGAAGAAGTTCGTTATTTCTGCGAAGAGCATAACAGCTAGGACGCTGTACTGATACGAGACAATTGATATAGTCTGGAGCAAGACCATGAATAGCTTTAAACGTCAGCACAAGGATCTTAAAATGTACTCTTTCCTTTACTGGTAGCCAGTGTAACGACAGTAAAGCAGGAGTTAAAATATTGCCGTTTCTAGTCAGAGGTTGCACTAAGTTTCAGTTTGAATTTAAAAAAGTAAGCTTTCGTTTGCAGAAAAACCCGAGAAAACTGACTTTGAAAGTAGACCTAGGCGGCTTCGAAAATCCGGCGTCTTTTGACTGATTTGGGGTCGGTTGACAACAATTCAAAAAGCGACTCGAATATTCAATTTAAAACGATTCTAGGTCCAGTTCTGTAGTGAGGATAGATAGTACTTTCGATGGTAAAAATATAAGAGAAATCTATTCCTGGAACCGAGAGGCAGTGGTCCGTTCTTAGAGAGACGCCCTCTTAAATATTGAATGTTCTTTGACAGTTGACTTTAGGGCACAATTTGCCATTAAACCAGGCTAAACCTCCTGCACAAATGAGTCTGTAGTCGAGATATTTACCAAATGAGAATAAAGCATATAAAAATGACTAAGTATGAGTTTCAGGTCACCCACATGGGTACTAACCCAGCCCAATCGGGCTTGACTTCTAGTCTTGTTCGAAGCCCAAGATTTTCCAACTAGGCCACGAGTTTAAGGAATTAGCACAACAATAGCCATAAAAACAATGCGCAAGATAGACTAGATTTTTTTCCACTTAAAATCAATGTACGTAGCAAATAGTGCAAGGGATTAGCTGTAGATATGGCCTGGGGGCCGGCTAGTCTCTCCCCTGATGCCTCGGCTAGATCATTATGCTGCATAATCCGTACACCGACCCAAGAGCAGAAGGAATTTCTGCATCCTCGAATGTCACTGGGGCATGGCATCGTGGAATTCATTTTTTGAATCTCTGTCGGCGGACGTGAGTTGAAACCCAATCGTGCCTAGATTTTTTTTTCTTGTTTTGGGTATATGTTTTTTCTCCTATTTTTTTTTTTCTTCTACTGTTGTTGTTGCTTAGTTGTTTGATTAATTTTTCTTGTAGACGTTCAGCATTATTTTATTGCAAGATCGCATATATTAAGCATGACGTTACAAATGAACTGTCGTTTGGCTCCAATGTAATAATAATCTTTATTATCTATATCGCGCATTTATCATGTGAATATGATCAAATGCGCCTGACAATAATTAACAAATAAATAAATTACAATAAATATGATAACTTTAGGATATTTATAAATATTTAGAATGGAATAATACAGCTATATATAAATATGTGAATTAAATATATTTAGATATATATATAATTACTCAATGTTCATAAGCAATTCTGAATAAAAATGTCTTTACTAAAGTCTTAAATCTGTTGTAATTGTTCTCTTCTCTAAGATGGCGAGGCAATGCATTGAAGAGAGACGGGGAGGCTGCAGCGAAGGCCCTATCACCCAGAGTTTTAAAAGTCTTGGCACTGAATGGCTTCAGAAGAAGTTCGTTATTTCTGCGAAGAGCATAACAGCTAGGACGCTGTACTGATACGAGACAATTGATATAGTCTGGAGCAAGACCATGAATAGCTTTAAACGTCAGCACAAGGATCTTAAAATGTACTCTTTCCTTTACTGGTAGCCAGTGTAACGACCGTAAAGCAGGAGTTAAAATATTGCCGTTTCTAGTCAGAGGTTGCACTAAGTTTCAGTTTGAATTTAAAAAAGTAAGCTTTCGTTTGCAGAAAAATCCGAGAAAACTGACTTTGAAAGTAGACCTAGGCGGCTTCGAAAATCCGGCGTCTTTTGACTGATTTGGGGTCGGTTGACAACAATTCAAAAAGCGACTCGAATATTCAATTTAAAACGATTCTAGGTCCAGTTCTGTAGTGAGGATAGATAGTACTTTCGATGGTAAAAATATAAGAGAAATCTATTCCTGGAACCGAGAGGCAGTGGTCCGTTCTTAGAGAGACGCCCTCTTAAATATTGAATGTTCTTTGACAGTTGACTTTAGGGCACAATTTGCCATTAAACCAGGCTAAACCTCCTGCGCAAATGAGTCTGTAGTCGAGATATTTACCAAATGAGAATAAAGCATATAAAAATGACTAAGTATGAGTTTCAGGTCACCCACATGGGTACTAACCCAGCCCAATCGGGCTTGACTTCTAGTCTTGTTCGAAGCCCAAGATTTTCCAACTAGGCCACGAGTTTAAGGAATTAGCACAACAATAGCCATAAAAACAATGCGCAAGATAGACTAGATTTTTTTCCACTTAAAATCAATGTACGTAGCAAATAGTGCAAGGGATTAGCTGTAGATATGGCCTGGGGGCCGGCTAGTCTCTCCCCTGATGCCTCGGCTAGATCATTATGCTGCATAATCCGTACACCGACCCAAGAGCAGAAGGAATTTCTGCATCCTCGAATGTCACTGGGGCATGGCATCGTGGAATTCATTTTTTGAATCTCTGTCGGCGGACGTGAGTTGAAACCCAATCGTGCCTAGATTTTTTTTTCTTGTTTTGGGTATATGTTTTTTCTCCTATTTTTTTTTTCTTCTACTGTTGTTGTTGCTTAGTTGTTGGATTAATTTTTCTTGTAGACGTTCAGCATTATTTTATTGCAAGATCGCATATATTAAGCATGACGTTACAAATGAACTGTCGTTTGGCTCCAATGTAATAATAATCTTTATTATCTATATCGCGCATTTATCATGTGAATATGATCAAATGCGCCTGACAATAATTAACAAATAAATAAATTACAATAAATATGATAACTTTAGGATATTTATAAATATTTAGAATGGAATAATACAGCTATATATAAATATGTGAATTAAATATATTTAGATATATATATAATTACTCAATGTTCATAAGCAATTCTGAATAAAAATGTCTTTACTAAAGTCTTAAATCTGTTGTAATTGTTCTCTTCTCTAAGATGGCGAGGCAATGCATTGAAGAGAGACGGGGAGGCTGCAGCGAAGGCCCTATCACCCAGAGTTTTAAAAGTCTTGGCACTGAATGGCTTCAGAAGAAGTTCGTTATTTCTGCGAAGAGCATAACAGCTAGGACGCTGTACTGATACGAGACAATTGATATAGTCTGGAGCAAGACCATGAATAGCTTTAAACGTCAGCACAAGGATCTTAAAATGTACTCTTTCCTTTACTGGTAGCCAGTGTAACGACCGTAAAGCAGGAGTTAAAATATTGCCGTTTCTAGTCAGAGGTTGCACTAAGTTTCAGTTTGAATTTAAAAAAGTAAGCTTTCGTTTGCAGAAAAACCCGAGAAAACTGACTTTGAAAGTAGACCTAGGCGGCTTCGAAAATCCGGCGTCTTTTGACTGATTTGGGGTCGGTTGACAACAATTCAAAAAGCGACTCGAATATTCAATTTAAAACGATTCTAGGTCCAGTTCTGTAGTGAGGATAGATAGTACTTTCGATGGTAAAAATATAAGAGAAATCTATTCCTGGAACCGAGAGGCAGTGGTCCGTTCTTAGAGAGACGCCCTCTTAAATATTGAATGTTCTTTGACAGTTGACTTTAGGGCACAATTTGCCATTAAACCAGGCTAAACCTCCTGCACAAATGAGTCTGTAGTCGAGATATTTACCAAATGAGAATAAAGCATATAAAAATGACTAAGTATGAGTTTCAGGTCACCCACATGGGTACTAACCCAGCCCAATCGGGCTTGACTTCTAGTCTTGTTCGAAGCCCAAGATTTTCCAACTAGGCCACGAGTTTAAGGAATTAGCACAACAATAGCCATAAAAACAATGCGCAAGATAGACTAGATTTTTTTCCACTTAAAATCAATGTACGTAGCAAATAGTGCAAGGGATTAGCTGTAGATATGGCCTGGGGGCCGGCTAGTCTCTCCCCTGATGCCTCGGCTAGATCATTATGCTGCATAATCCGTACACCGACCCAAGAGCAGAAGGAATTTCTGCATCCTCGAATGTCACTGGGGCATGGCATCGTGGAATTCATTTTTTGAATCTCTGTCGGCGGACGTGAGTTGAAACCCAATCGTGCCTAGATTTTTTTTTCTTGTTTTGGGTATATGTTTTTTCTCCTATTTTTTTTTTCTTCTACTGTTGTTGTTGCTTAGTTGTTTGATTAATTTTTCTTGTAGACGTTCAGCATTATTTTATTGCAAGATCGCATATATTAAGCATGACGTTACAAATGAACTGTCGTTTGGCTCCAATGTAATAATAATCTTTATTATCTATATCGCGCATTTATCATGTGAATATGATCAAATGCGCCTGACAATAATTAACAAATAAATAAATTACAATAAATATGATAACTTTAGGATATTTATAAATATTTAGAATGGAATAATACAGCTATATATAAATATGTGAATTAAATATATTTAGATATATATATAATTACTCAATGTTCATAAGCAATTCTGAATAAAAATGTCTTTACTAAAGTCTTAAATCTGTTGTAATTGTTCTCTTCTCTAAGATGGCGAGGCAATGCATTGAAGAGAGACGGGGAGGCTGCAGCGAAGGCCTTATCACCCAGAGTTTTAAAAGTCTTGGCACTGAATTGCTTCAGAAGAAGTTCGTTATTTCTGCGAAGAGCATAACAGCTAGGACGCTGTACTGATACGAGACAATTGATATAGTCTGGAGCAAGACCATGAATAGCTTTAAACGTCAGCACAAGGATCTTAAAATGTACTCTTTCCTTTACTGGTAGCCAGTGTAACGACCGTAAAGCAGGAGTTAAAATATTGCCGTTTCTAGTCAGAGGTTGCACTAAGTTTCAGTTTGAATTTAAAAAAGTAAGCTTTCGTTTGCAGAAAAATCCGAGAAAACTGTCTTTGAAAGTAGACCTAGGCGGCTTCGAAAATCCGGCGTCTTTTGACTGATTTGGGGTCGGTTGACAACAATTCAAAAAGCGACTCGAATATTCAATTTAAAACGATTCTAGGTCCAGTTCTGTAGTGAGGATAGATAGTACTTTCGATGGTAAAAATATAAGAGAAATCTATTCCTGGAACCGAGAGGCAGTGGTCCGTTCTTAGAGAGACGCCCTCTTAAATATTGAATGTTCTTTGACAGTTGACTTTAGGGCACAATTTGCCATTAAACCAGGCTAAACCTCCTGCGCAAATGAGTCTGTAGTCGAGATATTTACCAAATGAGAATAAAGCATATAAAAATGACTAAGTATGAGTTTCAGGTCACCCACATGGGTACTAACCCAGCCCAATCGGGCTTGACTTCTAGTCTTGTTCGAAGCCCAAGATTTTCCAACTAGGCCACGAGTTTAAGGAATTAGCACAACAATAGCCATAAAAACAATGCGCAAGATAGACTAGATTTTTTTCCACTTAAAATCAATGTACGTAGCAAATAGTGCAAGGGATTAGCTGTAGATATGGCCTGGGGGCCGGCTAGTCTCTCCCCTGATGCCTCGGCTAGATCATTATGCTGCATAATCCGTACACCGACCCAAGAGCAGAAGGAATTTCTGCATCCTCGAATGTCACTGGGGCATGGCATCGTGGAATTCATTTTTTGAATCTCTGTCGGCGGACGTGAGTTGAAACCCAATCGTGCCTAGATTTTTTTTTCTTGTTTTGGGTATATGTTTTTTCTCCTATTTTTTTTTTCTTCTACTGTTGTTGTTGCTTAGTTGTTTGATTAATTTTTCTTGTAGACGTTCAGCATTATTTTATTGCAAGATCGCATATATTAAGCATGACGTTACAAATGAACTGTCGTTTGGCTCCAATGTAATAATAATCTTTATTATCTATATCGCGCATTTATCATGTGAATATGATCAAATGCGCCTGACAATAATTAACAAATAAATAAATTACAATAAATATGATAACTTTAGGATATTTATAAATATTTAGAATGGAATAATACAGCTATATATAAATATGTGAATTAAATATATTTAGATATATATATAATTACTCAATGTTCATAAGCAATTCTGAATAAAAATGTCTTTACTAAAGTCTTAAATCTGTTGTAATTGTTCTCTTCTCTAAGATGGCGAGGCAATGCATTGAAGAGAGACGGGGAGGCTGCAGCGAAGGCCCTATCACCCAGAGTTTTAAAAGTCTTGGCACTGAATGGCTTCAGAAGAAGTTCGTTATTTCTGCGAAGAGCATAACAGCTAGGACGCTGTACTGATACGAGACAATTGATATAGTCTGGAGCAAGACCATGAATAGCTTTAAACGTCAGCACAAGGATCTTAAAATGTACTCTTTCCTTTACTGGTATCCAGTGTAACGACCGTAAAGCAGGAGTTAAAATATTGCCGTTTCTAGTCAGAGGTTGCACTAAGTTTCAGTTTGAATTTAAAAAAGTAAGCTTTCGTTTGCAGAAAAACCCGAGAAAACTGACTTTGAAAGTAGACCTAGGCGGCTTCGAAAATCCGGCGTCTTTTGACTGATTTGGGGTCGGTTGACAACAATTCAAAAAGCGACTCGAATATTCAATTTAAAACGATTCTAGGTCCAGTTCTGTAGTGAGGATAGATAGTACTTTCGATGGTAAAAATATAAGAGAAATCTATTCCTGGAACCGAGAGGCAGTGGTCCGTTCTTAGAGAGACGCCCTCTTAAATATTGAATGTTCTTTGACAGTTGACTTTAGGGCACAATTTGCCATTAAACCAGGCTAAACCTCCTGCACAAATGAGTCTGTAGTCGAGATATTTACCAAATGAGAATAAAGCATATAAAAATGACTAAGTATGAGTTTCAGGTCACCCACATGGGTACTAACCCAGCCCAATCGGGCTTGACTTCTAGTCTTGTTCGAAGCCCAAGATTTTCCAACTAGGCCACGAGTTTAAGGAATTAGCACAACAATAGCCATAAAAACAATGCGCAAGATAGACTAGATTTTTTTCCACTTAAAATCAATGTACGTAGCAAATAGTGCAAGGGATTAGCTGTAGATATGGCCTGGGGGCCGGCTAGTCTCTCCCCTGATGCCTCGGCTAGATCATTATGCTGCATAATCCGTACACCGACCCAAGAGCAGAAGGAATTTCTGCATCCTCGAATGTCACTGGGGCATGGCATCGTGGAATTCATTTTTTGAATCTCTGTCGGCGGACGTGAGTTGAAACCCAATCGTGCCTAGATTTTTTTTTCTTGTTTTGGGTATATGTTTTTTCTCCTATTTTTTTTTTCTTCTACTGTTGTTGTTGCTTAGTTGTTTGATTAATTTTTCTTGTAGACGTTCAGCATTATTTTATTGCAAGATCGCATATATTAAGCATGACGTTACAAATGAACTGTCGTTTGGCTCCAATGTAATAATAATCTTTATTATCTATATCGCGCATTTATCATGTGAATATGATCAAATGCGCCTGACAATAATTAACAAATAAATAAATTACAATAAATATGATAACTTTAGGATATTTATAAATATTTAGAATGGAATAATACAGCTATATATAAATATGTGAATTAAATATATTTAGATATATATATAATTACTCAATGTTCATAAGCAATTCTGAATAAAAATGTCTTTACTAAAGTCTTAAATCTGTTGTAATTGTTCTCTTCTCTAAGATGGCGAGGCAATGCATTGAAGAGAGACGGGGAGGCTGCAGCGAAGGCCCTATCACCCAGAGTTTTAAAAGTCTTGGCACTGAATGGCTTCAGAAGAAGTTCGTTATTTCTGCGAAGAGCATAACAGCTAGGACGCTGTACTGATACGAGACAATTGATATAGTCTGGAGCAAGACCATGAATAGCTTTAAACGTCAGCACAAGGATCTTAAAATGTACTCTTTCCTTTACTGGTATCCAGTGTAACGACCGTAAAGCAGGAGTTAAAATATTGCCGTTTCTAGTCAGAGGTTGCACTAAGTTTCAGTTTGAATTTAAAAAAGTAAGCTTTCGTTTGCAGAAAAACCCGAGAAAACTGACTTTGAAAGTAGACCTAGGCGGCTTCGAAAATCCGGCGTCTTTTGACTGATTTGGGGTCGGTTGACAACAATTCAAAAAGCGACTCGAATATTCAATTTAAAACGATTCTAGGTCCAGTTCTGTAGTGAGGATAGATAGTACTTTCGATGGTAAAAATATAAGAGAAATCTATTCCTGGAACCGAGAGGCAGTGGTCCGTTCTTAGAGAGACGCCCTCTTAAATATTGAATGTTCTTTGACAGTTGACTTTAGGGCACAATTTGCCATTAAACCAGGCTAAACCTCCTGCACAAATGAGTCTGTAGTCGAGATATTTACCAAATGAGAATAAAGCATATAAAAATGACTAAGTATGAGTTTCAGGTCACCCACATGGGTACTAACCCAGCCCAATCGGGCTTGACTTCTAGTCTTGTTCGAAGCCCAAGATTTTCCAACTAGGCCACGAGTTTAAGGAATTAGCACAACAATAGCCATAAAAACAATGCGCAAGATAGACTAGATTTTTTTCCACTTAAAATCAATGTACGTAGCAAATAGTGCAAGGGATTAGCTGTAGATATGGCCTGGGGGCCGGCTAGTCTCTCCCCTGATGCCTCGGCTAGATCATTATGCTGCATAATCCGTACACCGACCCAAGAGCAGAAGGAATTTCTGCATCCTCGAATGTCACTGGGGCATGGCATCGTGGAATTCATTTTTTGAATCTCTGTCGGCGGACGTGAGTTGAAACCCAATCGTGCCTAGATTTTTTTTTCTTGTTTTGGGTATATGTTTTTTCTCCTATTTTTTTTTTCTTCTACTGTTGTTGTTGCTTAGTTGTTTGATTAATTTTTCTTATAGACGTTCAGCATTATTTTATTGCAAGATCGCATATATTAAGCATGACGTTACAAATGAACTGTCGTTTGGCTCCAATGTAATAATAATCTTTATTATCTATATCGCGCATTTATCATGTGAATATGATCAAATGCGCCTGACAATAATTAACAAATAAATAAATTACAATAAATATGATAACTTTAGGATATTTATAAATATTTAGAATGGAATAATACAGCTATATATAAATATGTGAATTAAATATATTTAGATATATATATAATTACTCAATGTTCATAAGCAATTCTGAATAAAAATGTCTTTACTAAAGTCTTAAATCTGTTGTAATTGTTCTCTTCTCTAAGATGGCGAGGCAATGCATTGAAGAGAGACGGGGAGGCTGCAGCGAAGGCCCTATCACCCTGTTGGAAACAGTAATTAATTAGGTCATATTGTGTGACGGAAAGGGTGTGACAGTGAGAGTATAAGTATCCATGTATATAGAGTGATGAGATTATGTTACACTTGAGGCCCAGAGAACATGTATCTGTACTGTGATTAAAGCGCGAATAAAGAGAAGAGGAATAACCGGGAGACGTCTTACTTAATCATCGTTCGACGTTTTCGACACAGTGGCGACCACGAAGGGACAAGAATACCGGATTTAACATGACGGATAAACAACTCGCCGATCTTGAGAGCAAACTCAAGACGCTGAAGTTTAGATTGCACAAAACTGACGAAGTGATATCCAAAAATGACCGCCAAGCATCTGAGAGACAGATCACATCCATCGCTGGGACAGTCACAGCAGTGCACGAACTAAAGGAGGCGATAGAGGAGAAGAAGTTTGGCAAAGGTGAAAGTGAAGAAGCCGTAAGCGAATGGAGCGCGACAATTGATCAAGAGCTTGAGAGAGCCGACGATGAAAGGTCAAAACTGACCGATCAACTACAGGCTTTTGACCGGGAAGAACGAGATAGGGAGATGGGCGAGAAGCACGAGAAAACTATGAAGTTTGAGCGAGAGCTACTAGAACAAAAGGCCGCTTTTGAGAAGCACCGCGAAGAAGAAAAAGCCTCCGAGCAAAGGTCAACTACCTCCGCTAAACTTCCAAAACTTCAAATTACCAAGTTCGATGGTAAAGTAGAGAACTGGCTTCCCTTTTGGGGTAAGTTTAAAACTGAGATCGAAAAGACCAATCTGCCAAGTGTCACAAAGTTTGGCTACCTTAAGGAACTATTAGAAGTGAATGTAAGGAACGATATCGATGGGTTGCCTTTCACCGACGAGGGATATAACAACGCCAAGGCAATCCTAGAAGCCGAATATGGAAA
Organism: Anthopleura xanthogrammica; assembly: GCA_964019055.1. Classification (NCBI taxonomy): domain Eukaryota; kingdom Metazoa; phylum Cnidaria; class Anthozoa; order Actiniaria; family Actiniidae; genus Anthopleura; species Anthopleura xanthogrammica. The sequence goes on from OZ025211.1 coordinate 52,463, forward strand.
CGAGAGTGACATAATTAATGCTTACGCAAGGAATATAATGGAATTACCAATCATTAGCGAAGTCAATCCTCGTAAAGTAAAAGAATTTTACAAGCAATTGAGGTTTAATGTTCAAAGCCTAGAAACTCTTGGCCGACTAAATGACGTGAAGGGTAATGTGAGAGCGACTTTAGATAAGCTAAAGGCTATCAAGGCAGACTTAGTGCGTGGACATGACAAATGGCGTGACTGGGGATTTGAGGATCTACTAGAAGAGTTAAGACGATGGACGGATATCAATCCTGTAGAAGAGAAAGTATCGTCAAAAGCACCACAACCAAGACCAGCGCCACGTACTGGAAAAATGTTCTACGCTAAAGAGGAATGTAAACACGAGACAAAGACGTGTTTGTTTTGCGATAAACCAGACCACAAGGCCATCAACTGCGATCGAATTGTAAATGCCGACGACCGGAAACGTATCATAGCAGAAAAACGTCTATGTTTCAATTGCACTGGAGCCAAACACCGAGCCGCAGACTGCAAAAGTAAATCAGTTTGTCAAAGGTGCGGAGCTAGGCACCATACTTCAATCTGTAACAAGGAGACACTCAACAAAGAACCAGGAATGACAGCTAATCATATTGGTAAGACAACCGTCGTTCATCCTGTTGTGGTAGTGAAAATTAACGGGCTCAAATTTCGAGCGCTGTTGGACAGTGGCGCAAGCCATTCATATGCATCTTCAACGGCTATCAACCTTATAAAGGCGACACCAAAGTCTACGAGTCTACGACAAATTGCCATGTTAACTGGAATTACGACAAGAACAATGCAAACTTTTGACGTTGTTATGGAATCTGTGAAAGGAGAATTTACGTTGAATGTCAATGTTACTAAAGTAGAGCGACGAGAGTTGTTGACTTTAGACAATCCAAAATACAAAGAGTTACTTAGCAACCACCTACATTTGAAAGGAGTTCAAATGGACGACACAGATGACAAAGATGAATTGCCTGTTCATTTAATAATTGGAGCGAATGACTTCGCGAAAATACGTACCGGAGAGCGTCTACGTGTTGGACGTCGCGGAGACCCAGTAGCAGAGTTTACACGTTTTGGATGGTCAATTATGTCTCCCGGAGCTGAGCCTGGTATGTCAAACGCTTACGTAGCTGTTAATTCCACTGTGGATTACGAGCAACTGTGTGCATTGGATATTCTCGGTTTAGCTGACAAACAACACGTGAATCAAGGAGATGTCTATGATGAGTTTAAGGAACAACTAGAGCGTTCACCCGAAGGATGGTACGAAACAGGACTGCCATGGAAGGATAATTGCGCTGAATTACTTAATAATTATGACGGTAGTGTGCGCAGACTTAGCGCACTTGTTAGGAAGCTAAAACGCACTGACATGTTAGATGATTACGATAACATAATTAGAGAACAAATAAGGGACGGTGTAGTCGAGAGAGCTCCAACAGAAGTCAAAGGAAAGGAGTGCTATATTCCCCATCGCCCAGTAATACGAGAGAATGCCGAGACTACAAAGATGCGTGTTGTGTACGATGCTTCTGCACGTGAGCGAGATGGAGTGCCATCGTTGAATGAATGTCTACATACGGGACCTTCGCTCAACAACCTGCTGTGGGGAGTCATTACGCGTCAACGATTCCACCCCGTCGCGCTTACAGGCGACTTGCGACGTGCGTTCTTACAAATAAGAGTACGAGAGGCGGATAGAGATGCGTTGAGGTTTCACTGGCTGGTGGACAAAACGTCGCGCGAAGTGGAAGTACTGAGGTTTACTAGAGTGGTATTTGGACTTGCGCCATCACCATTTCTTCTAAACGGAGTTCTTCAACAGCATTTGAGTTCAATGCAAGCTGAATATCCAACAAGTGTAGATGAAATCCAGCGAAGTTTATACGTAGATGATCTGATATCGGGGGCATCGACAGTCCAAGGAGCTAAGCAGTTAAAGGATGAA